>CAEGAF010066740.1:0-17368 GCA_903067075.1 Micropoecilia bifurca | reverse complement strand
AACCGCCAGCACCCAGACACGACTGTGCCCTATGGAGTCGCTGCCCGCCCCATCGCGGGCAGCGACTCATGTAAAAGGGACGCATGTTAAACACCAGAGACCTCAAACTTGATAAAAGTAGTGGTTTTATATTGATTTTGTTTCATATTTACTTCCAAATAAAATCAGAAATATTATCGATCATGTCCGCCATATTGTTTTGCACATGTACTGCGCAGTCCGGGAATGTTTTATGACCAAAACTGAATGAATGCAACATGAACTCCATTTTTCCCGATTTGATCAAACGTAGTACATTTCTGAAGCAACCAATCAGAAAGCATTGTCGCCCATTTTGTTTGAGCTCGTAACGGGAAATTTCTATGCAGACCTCGGCTGGCAGCCATTTTGTAAATATTTGAAAGGCGTTAGGGGTCGGAGGAGGAAATGAATTTGTGATGGAAACATCGTCAAACATTTTGTAAATAGTTGTAAAAAACATGAGTCTTGTGGTGTTGGAGAGAATTTGTGATGAAGATATTAGCTGTGTCCGAATTCAGGGTCTGCAGCCTTCGAAGGACGGATTTTCAATGCGTCCTTCTTTTCCCCAGATTTGAAGGATGGCTCCGGTGTATCCCTCACTGCCCACGATATCCCATAACTCATTGCGGGTTCCAACTGGGCGTTCAGGCAGAGCGTCAATGGCGACGAATAGCGACACATTATTTAGCTATATAACACTTTAAATGACACAACGTGATTTGGTACAACGTTTTTATGCAAGAATGTAAGTGTGTAAATCTCAAATATCTGCTCGGTTCATCAATACATCACCTAAATACAATATTGCTCTGACATTTTCGGACCTGTCTGCTACCGCAGCGTTAGCATCCAGCTCCCATTCAGCTGTCAGCTGGCCGGGCGCTCCAGGTTCGGTACCGAGAGAAAACGTCTAACTACTGGCACATTGTTCTAAAAACTCCCACTAGTCTCCCACTGTGGATTCGGACAGGCTACACCTGTCCGAATCCACAGATATTTTTCTTAATATCTTAGTTTATTCCCGGCCTTCGAAGGACCCAGCTTTTGTGACACATTTATAAATTGTTGTAAAAATACGCCTGGGAAATTGTAAAAGAAAATTTCATTTTAGGCTGGAAAAATGGTTCATTCAACATTTTTGTGAATTTCATAGTAAAAATATATTTTAAAAAAATTATACTCGGATTTTGATTTTGTGTGTTTTTTTGGTCCAATGTGATAATGTATTTTGTCAAAATGAAACAAATACTGTAAAATCATGAAGCTTAGGTTGCGCTGAAAATAATGATACCAAATAAGGCAAGGTAAATAGTTTTTATGGTGAAAATATAAGGGTAAATTGAAAATTTACCCTTATAAGATATGATAAAAACTAATAAGATTGTTTCCTCGCTTGCTGTTTTTCTTTTTTTTTTTTCTTTGAAGGATGATTACAAATTAAAATCTGGATACAAAATAACCCCCAAAGTAAATATTTTTAAACTGAATTCAGTTTGCATATCCTCTCTTAAAGAAACACTTCCACCACTGAGCAGCAAATGTTCCAAAGAAAAACACATTGTTCTATTTTCTTTACAAAACAAAGATGGAGTAAATCTTTCACGATCTCAAAGCATGCACCACGCTACTAATATGATGTTTATGTGCAAAAAAAAAAAACAAAACATTGAATTATGTAAAGTACTTCCACATCCTGAATAAAAGGTTCTAGTTTTACATCATTCTGTTTGTCAAAAAACAAAGGTGAGCAAACAAATCCTGATGAAAGTAAATGAAGCGAATGTTCACACTGAGACGACGCTTTCGAGAAGCTCAGGCATAGATTCATGCTAAACTCGCAAATGTTTACCCCTCTCGATATAAAAGGAGGGGAAGCATTCTGCTTTGAACTTGCGTGGATATACAATACGTTGACTCGGTTGTCTAACATGATCATTTCATGGTCTCTGCGATTAAATTGTGAGGAACAAAGTTGTACGTAAGTCATGCTTTCAAGTATTCTGCTTCTCTGTGTGAAAACAGAGGGGCGGGCGGGGGAGGAGGGAGGCCAGAGAGGTGGGAACAGGAGGGTCAGACCGGGCAGTAGATGAGAGGAAGGTGGCGCTGTTGTCCGAAGCGCCTCTCTCTCTCGTCCAGAGGGTGGGAAACGAAGGAGGGAGGAAGGAGCTCTGAGGTCTAGTGTGTTGGAGAAGGCGGGGGTCTCCGACTGGCACGGACAAACAGAGAGGGGAAGACATGAAGAAAAGAGAAGAGGTCAGATCTGTTCTTCATAAAGTGGACTTTTTCTTGCTGTTTTGCTTTCTTCACGGACAGCCTGGATTGAGGCTTTATTGTTCTCTCAGGATTATTCATACAGGTGATCGAAAAGACTTCACAGACCCGCACAGTTACTTTGCAGTGATTTGCTAAAGTATCCACACCCTGGAAGGAGGTCACGTCTTGTGTCACTGGAACCGTAATATCTTTGAATTTTAGCAGGATTTTACGTGACAGACCGAGACGAAGTCGAGCGTAATTATCAAGTTGGAGGAAATTGACTTGTTTTCAAAATGCTTTTTTGCAGATAAAACCGGAAAGTTGCGTGGTGGATTTGTATTAAGCCAATTTTAAGTAAATAGAGCTCAATTTTGTGTGACTTAATCTCAGTTTACAGTTGTCCCAGAGACAACAGCTAAAAAACCCAAAGAAGAATTTGAAAAAAATCTGTTAGTCTTCATTTGTGCAAAGGTGGTAGAGATAAAACCCAAGGCATTTGTCAAAGGGAGAGCTAACTACACATACATAACTCTTTTTAACATTTGAATCTAAAATGCAAGCATAATTTTCCTTCTGCTCAATAACATCAAATCTCCATAAAACACGTTTAAGTTTTTTCTTGCTTTGGCAGGACTAAACGTAAATAAAAAAAGAAAAACTTCGAGGGTTGTGAATTCCTTTGCACAGAACTGCATCTTGTGCACATGGATATAAATCACAAAAGTACCACCAACATCACAGAGTTCTCAGTTCTCTGGTATGTGGAAACAAAGGAACGTAATATAGGTCGGAGAGGGAGAACGAATGAAGATGCTGCGACTGCACATCCAACTGGGGTTAGCCTGCACGTAGCTCTGTTGTGCATTTTCTCCAACCAACAGAGACGCATCAACGGACAGGTGGGATGTCATGGTGTTTACAACCAAACGTCAAGACAAAACACAAAAGCTGTGCTCCCTGGCACTAAAAACAACCCACACTTTTCTGTTTCCTGTGACCTGGTTCGGATGAATGACTCCTAAAGACTCATGCATTTATCTGAGAATAGAAAAGTGTGAGAAAGAGAGAAAAGAAAAATGCCATGCAGCAAAAAAGATGAAGTCCGAGGAGGTTTGTGAACACGACGAGCATTTAGGGGGACACACAGCAACCAACATACCGAGAAACGTTAGTCTTCATCGGTCAGTGATAGTGATTCTGCAGGAGGAACAGTAGTTATGTGTGTGACAGAGGTGTGTGATGTGTGTGACAGAGGTGTGTGTGTGTGTGAGAGAGAGAGAGAGAGGAGGACAGGAAGGAGCAGGGAGACAGAAAAAGGGCAAAGAGTTACAGTGAAGGGAGCAGGCCAGCGATGCACGTGTGCAGCTCTCTTTAAGAATAAATCCATGTTTAAGACCCATAAAGAGATCTTGAGTTTATGTTTGTTTTGGGGTTTTTTTTCCCCCAAAGAGAGCTTTGCACAGAGACTCTAGATTCTACAGTAGAAACAAGAGGCAAGCGGCTTTAAGACAATTAGCTTTAAAAACGTTAATAAATCACAAACACAAGGAAAGCACAAGGGAAACATAGAGGCCATGGACACCAGGCAAAAACAATTATCTGATGCGATGTAAGCATGGGTGCAAATAATACGTTGTTCGTAATTTGTGGCCGATGAAGCATCATTATGTTTAAAGTTAACTTAATTACAAAATAAAAGGAAAAAAAAAACGTATTCGGTGTCACTTGAAATGTATCGACTTAAGGATTTCTAACCATCTGCTGCTACTTCATCTACTATGGTCCATCACAAGGCAGTACTCTCTAGTTTCATTTACCTCATTTATCCCCTCATCCAGGCATCTTCACATTCCCCTGACATAGAATATCATAAATATGGGTTGAATGTCAAACTTTTTGCAACATGTTTCCATTTCGGGCTCCTGACCTGAGAAGGCTTCTCATGCTTCAACTCACCTTGGCACACTGGGGGGAGCGCGGTTAGGCCGGGAGGGCACGGTGGGGGGCGGCCCGCCGTGAGGATCTGGAGACGCTCCGGGGCGAGACGGTACAGGGGGGCCCCCAGCAGGAGGAGGCCCCGGTGGGGGCCCGCGGGAGCCCGGGCGAGCTGGTGGGCCCGGTGGAGCCCTGCGATTTGGAGTTGGACTGGTCGCTGGAGACCTGGAGAAGAAATGGAGATGGGAAATAAAGAGTGTCAGAGATTCAGATTTTCCAGAGAGGCTCAGATTATATCCTGACCGCACAAAAGCTTTAAGATTCCAAGATGAGGTTAGCTAGCTTATTTATTTGACCTAGGTCTATCTTTGAAGGTTGGATATAGTGAAAAAGTTGATTAGCCAGCGCTTTCCTTAGGTTTCGAAGTTGAGCCACCTGCAAAGAGTTCATTTGCATAAAGAAACCTGTAACCACCGCGAGGATCGTTACAGAGCACGACGTTCAAGACAAGATTCAAACTATTTGACTGTTCATGTCCGACAGACCTTCCTCCGGATCCGCCGCGTTGGACCTGCAGCCAGGAGTCGTCCACCGGAGGCGGCATTGATGTGCTCACTGTGGTTGTGCTGATGTCGCCGATGATACTTAGCGCCTCCCGCAGGGCGTGGTACATCCTGAGCATCTCATCGCGATGCTGCGCCTGCTCCTGAGACTCCTCCATCAGAGTGTTCTGGTCCCCGCATGAGTAGAGCTGGGCCAGCAGCTCAGCGTTAATGAACTCTTTTGTCTGAGAGAGCAAAGATTTCAAATGACTTTTTTTTTGTTTTTTTGCACTTTTTAAGCCTTAAAAGCTTTTTTGTTACTTTCGCAGAAGCCTCGCTGACGGCTCACATTGTTAATCATGAGATGCATGACTGTCTTCGGTATCAGGTCGCGCACGGTCTTGTTGACGATCGCCATGTAGGAGTCGACCAGGTTGCGGATCGTCTCCACCTGCCGCTCCAGCTGAGGGTCCATGCTGTGCATGAAGTTGTCTGAGCCGTTTTCATCGCCGCCTTCGCTCTGCGGAGATAATACTAGAGATGATTCACAGGAAGCAGGACCGTCAAAGACCACGAGGGAGACGTGCGGAAGGGAGGACAGTGGATTTTCGATGGATGTTTTGTCAACTTGCAGCTCGGAAACGTTGTAATTTCGTCGCACTGAAGCTCGAACGCAAACAATGCGATCAAGAGGTCATTCTGCTTCCAAATGAATCTGCTGGTCCAGCATTGCAGTGGATTTTGCTGGTGTTTTTTTTTGACAACAACAGCACTTAAATAATTTACATTCAAATTTTGAGTTCAACTTGCATGCTGAAAATCCCTGCATGCAGGAGTAGCTGAAGCTAAATCAAATAGAAGCACAAGCTTAGGAGGAGGTAGCTATAATAACAATGTTGTAAGTGTGTACATATGTTTCTTTAGACTGCAATAAATGTGTTAGATTTATTTGAGTTCTGTAACAGGATTACAATCTTTCATTTTTGCTGGGAACGTTTGAAAGCGCAGTAATTATGCATTAATTACTTTGATGAAAAAAAACAAAAAAACATTGTCCTCTACCCCTACTGACCAAACATTATTATGTTTCCTGAAATATATAATGTTTTCTTACTCATATTAAATATCCTCATTATTTTTGAAATACCTACAGTAGTTGAAAATGTGGGCTACCTTTACGGATTTCTGTCAGTTTCTTAAACTAAATGAAAAACAAGCTCAGAAAAAATGTGTGTGAATGAAAAGAAAAAACAAAAAAAGAAGCTGGTGTGAAGGATTCCGTACCTTTCCTTCCTTCTCCTACGAGGAGCACAACAGCAGCGCAAAGACATTGAGAAGGACACACAGCATGTGAGGCACGACAACAATGAAACCGACAGTGCAATCGATGAGCATTTTCTCCACGTGTCTAAAAAATGTTCAAATGTAAAAGAAAAAAAAAAAAAAAAAAGGAGGAAGGATTCTATTCGCACAAACGTCACACGTTTTAAAGAGAATGGATGCATTCTTTTTCAGACTCGTGATTATATTCACGTCAGTAAAGAAACTAGGCTTACGGTTACGCGTTCAGGATAAACTCCAGCTCTGAGGAAGGAGGCCTTCCAGGCATCGACGTCTTCCTGGCTCTCACAGGCCAGCTCCAGCTGACGGTAGTCCTTGTACACGTTTCTGTGGACGCAAAACCGTTGGGTCAAAGGATGCAACCTGAGCGACTTCACACGTTTCAAATGAAAATATAACTAATATTATAACAACCTTGTAGACAACACAATTTACAGCATGAGAAATATTTTTTCAGTTGTTTGCATGCTACGATTCATAAATCTAGACACAGATATTACTATTTTTGAGTTATTAGCCAATAGCAAATTGTGCTTATTGAACTAAGGTGCAACTTAGTTCAATAAGTGATCAATAAGTGTTTACATACTTGGTGGTATTTGCATAGATTTTACTCATTTTAAATAACATTTCTACAGATATCTGCACAGTTTTGCTGTGCAGATAAAACTCTGCAGCTTTATTGTAAACAGTCCATATTTTAGTTTTGAAATCAGACATCTACTTTTGGAACCTGCACATTCCTTTGGACCAGAATAGCTGTTTTTAATACTTACTGTACAGTATTTATATTCTCTTTATAATCTCTCCAATGTGAGACGATACATGATTTTTTTCCCCATCCTAATCAGATGCTTCTGCCAGCTGCCTCCTTATGTCAGAACTCTGAATGATGCCTTGTGAATTTTCTCACGTCGTTTTATTTGTGTGTAGGCAAATAAAAAGGGCACCTCTGCTCAGTGTTGAAGAGAGCAAAGATGTGCTTGCTGGACATGAAGCCCTTCTCCACATCTCGCAGCTTCAGGTTGTCCACTGGAAGCATGTACTTCTTCTCCTTCTCCTGCAGGGGGCGCAAAAGGAAAACTTTGATGACAACAATGGATGCTACATGTACTGAGTATAGCAGCACAAATGGTGCTTAAAGGCTATGCTGCTGCTATGGAAATGCGAAACCAGCGGCGATTGCATTGTTAGGGATGGTGTAAATGTTTTTGAAACATAAAGAAGAGAGGTGGGGAAAAAAATCGAATAAAAAAAACTCAAGGGACTTTGTGCTAAGTTCCCAGGCTGATGAACTGGGAACAAGACAAAGGAGACTCTGGGTTTGATTACAACTTTGCGTATTCAACTCACACACATATATACAAACACAGCAGAGACTCGAAATGTCTTGTACTTGTAAATCTGCACACAGCTATGCGGTATACAAACGCCCAACTGTTGATGTATCAGGGAGGGAACCTCAAAGTTAGTCACCTCAGTCGGAGACATGCCGGCTCTTTCTAATTCACACAAATGTTGTGGTTGAACTCCTCGGGGTCTATTGTTGGAAAGTTTGTATTTTTTACTACACACAGTAAAGTAAGAATTAACAAAATTGCACGCTAAAAATAAGCCAGGGTGACAGAGACTCTAAAAACATGCACTCAACGCGCACACATACGCTGCTCTTCTTATAGTAGTCTCTAACTAACCTTAAAACCATCTGGAAGGCTAACCGCAGGCGTGCCCTGCCCAGCCATGTGTGTATGCGTGTGTGTCAGAGTTTAGAAGGAATAGACGCAAGGGATTTCACGTGAGACCAAACTCCTTCATCAAAGGATTTATGACCTGTGCAGCCAAATGGTCATATCCCCTGAATCCATGTAAAATCTCCACAGACACACAGAGGAACATACAAACACACGTTTGGCAAAGCCAGCACTCCTTGGTGTCTACTACACACACGCACACATACATAAGTAAAAAATAATAATAATAAAAAAAAAAATCAAGCAATTGCCCGAGACTGCTCAATGCTGACATCATCATTTATAGCACTGGTGAGTATCCCACTCCCATTCTCCTCTCCCTCCTCCCCTCCCCCTTTCTCTTTTATTTCTTTTGGTTCAGCATTTCTGCTTCTTGGCGTTCATCATTCTTTTATTTTCTTTTCAGTTCCCTTGTTCCCCTCACTCCCTGGCTTTCCCCTCTCCCGGGGAGTGAGCAGCCTTGGACTGATTCATACATTTTCCTTTCCTGTGGCCAGTAAATCCAGTCAGGAGAACTGGAAAAGATGGAGGAGAAGGAGTGCAGAGGACTACTGGATGTCTAGATGTTGAGGGGAAAGTACAATGAACAAAAGCAGACATAAAGAACTGCAACTGCCGGGATGTTTTGATAGATTTGACGTCCGTTTCAGCGGGTGCAAATGGCGTGGCAATGTGGCAGCATCGTATTGCTTTCTTTCTGGCAATCGGATCAATTTTCAAGGATTTTCTTTGCTAGCGTGTGTTCAGGGATGTAGACTGAGTGCTTTCTCACATGCTCCCGTAAACTGAAAGTCAGCGTGAGTGGGCAACGATACAGATTTCAGACGTTAAGCACACACTCACACAGACACATGGGAAAACAAACAAAAGCACGCAAGCACTTTATTTGACCTTAGTCTGTAGAATGCAGTCTACATAAAATCCACACTTTGGGACTGATTCAAACAGACAGATGCAAAGAGGCGCTAAAGGTTGACTTATGAAATACTTTAAGGCCTTGAAAAAAGTTCTCAGACTACTTGAACTCTCCCAAATTTTATAACTGAACAACCAAAAGCTTTTCCGTATTTTGTCGGAATTTTACAAGACACAACGTGGAGCCTTCTCGCAAAACGGAAGAAAAATGATATATGGTTTTCTAATAAATTCCAATAAAGTGTGACATGCATTTATGTTCAATTTCCATGAGTCAAAACTTTGCAGAACATAGTGTTAACGCAATTGCAGCTGCAGGTCTTTTGGGGTGCGTCTCTGCCAGCTCTGCTTATTGAGAGACTAAACAGGGGTGTCCAAAGTCGGTCCTCGAGGGTCGGCATCCTGCATGTTTTAGTTTTCTCTCAGGTTTAGCACACCTGCATGAAATGATGGCTCATTAGAGGCCTAAGGAGAACATTGCCCTGCTGAGGAGGTTGTTACAGCCACTAGGGAGAGAACTAAGACATGAAGGATGCCGGCCCTCGAGGACCGACTTTGGACACCCCTGGACTAAAACATTAGCCTTTTCCTCCTCACCAAATAGCTCAGTCAGTCTGATTCAGTTCTGAAATTTGACTGGACCATTCTAATACACGTCTGAGCCTTAATCTAAACCATTCGATCACAGCTCTGGCTGTATCTTCATTGTATTCAGTGTTATCTTTTGCAGATTTTGATAGCTTTTCCTCTGGGACTGCGCTACATTTGTCTTCCTCCACTTCCCAGTAAGTCTGCTGATGCTGACCCTCGCAGCATGATGATGCTGCATGTTTGGGATGGTGTTTTGGGCAAGTTTTTTGTTATGTTTTTTGGGTTTTTTTGTTCCCTACCACACAAAAGAATTTTGCATGAAGGCCCTATGCTGACATTATGGAAAAGGAGAACCTCGATACATTTTTAAACCAAGCAGCATTTGAATCATTTTATGGCTTCCTTTCAACATTTCAACCTCCTAGGGCTTCAACAAACAGATGTATCTCCAACAAGAACAAATTACACACAAGTGGACTCCACTTACCAGTAAGGAGAGCGCTCAGGGAAGGTGCTTGCACTGGATTTAATTTATGAAGATTAAAAAGGACCGAATAAACGTTTTAATCGCAAGAAACATTAAAACCAGCTTTAAATTTTATTTCAATTTGCTGTTATGCACAACTTTGTGTTGGTCTATCACAGAAAGTCCCACTGAAATGCATCACTGTGGCGATTACTACTTTTTCAAGCCATTTTACTTTTCTGATAACAAAACTCTGACTTTCAAGTCAACATAGACTTGGAACTCTGTGTTGACTAACCCACTAATCTGGTTTATTGGAGTGGACTCTTCCTGTCTCAATTTTTCTTTTCAGTGTTCCTTCGTCGATAAATGCACCCCAGTCAGTCAGCGCGCGTTGTAGTTGGTGCGTGAATAAAGTGTAGTTTGCACGGATCTGTTGTGTGAGTGAGTAAAAACTCATTCACTAAAGCCAGAGGACGTTCCCTCCTGCATTCATACATGCATTTCGTTCTCCTGCTCACCATTCAAAAAAAAGAAAAGAAAAAAAAAGCAACATCTGAAAATCTGAAAAGCCCAGGCACCGTTTGTGAAAGTTAATCACACATAATCACACGTGGAAACCTAACACCCCACAGAACACGCATGAGTACATGGTGACCTTACACATCCCGGAGCCAATTAACAAATCGGGGTTGATTGGTTGGTAAAAAAAAAATAAAAAAATAAAAAAACCGAGAAGACGCTTGTTTAATGCCTTCACGTTGTTTTAAGGGTCTGCACGCTCGGTGGGTGTGTGTTTGTGTGTGTGTGCGGTAACGTGCGCGTCGATCGGAGTTTGATAGAAAAGTCCTGGTGACTTGGGCCGTTCATCAAAGCGATGTGGAGGAGCCACACAGCATCTGGGAGCAATAACGCTGCCTCTAACCCTTCATTACCACAAAGACCGGGCCCTGGGTGGCAGCCAACGGCAATTTTCACAACCCTCCTCCTCACCTCCCTCCGTTTTTTCTTTCCCTCCATTCTTCTGCCATTCCCCCATTGAGTTGTGTCTTAAAAATAAAAAAGTTTAACACAAAGGGCAGTTCTGTTGTTCTGACATAATGTGGATGCAGGAGGAGAGTTAGTTAGCGAGGATAATGAACCCGTTTCAGCTGGTGAACTGGTGAAAAAGAAAAAAAAAGGTCATTTTTCACCACTGTAGAAGACTTTGCTAATGTGATAAAACTGGACACTAAAAAAAAATAAAAATATAAAAAACATCAGACCTGTGAGAAAGAGCAGAGGGAACATCTGAGGAAAACTTAATTAGTCTTTATACAGTTTGGA
Source organism: Micropoecilia bifurca (assembly GCA_903067075.1). NCBI lineage: Eukaryota > Metazoa > Chordata > Actinopteri > Cyprinodontiformes > Poeciliidae > Micropoecilia > Micropoecilia bifurca. Next base: position 6,224 of record CAEGAF010066740.1, on the reverse strand, counting down.
CTTCATTTAAAGTAAGATCACATGTTTACAGCATTTAAATCAGGAACAGAAAACCTTAGCGGAGAGAAGTCCAATGGGAAACTATTAAAGTGGAGCTATTTCAGGTTCAAGTGTAAAAACTTGCAGCTGTTTATGACTCATCAGTCTGCACGGTTTGTTCAATAATCCTCCTAACAAAGCACCTTGGGCAGCGGACCAGTGTCCACACGCTCTCTAATAGTTCATAAATTATAGTAAAGTGTTACCTGATAACACGGCAAGAATCCTCCTCACTGGTCTGCAAGCTGCAGCGTCCAGATTTCCGACAGCAACAACACTGAAATCCCACGTATGATTGATGGAGTTTCGGCTGCATGCTCCGACCGTCTCGGTCTCTACCTCACCCTGTTTCTCTGCTCTTCCTGAGAAACCGAGCGCAACAAAGAGCAAAACTCCTACATTATGACAGGAAGCCTGATGTGCAACAGCTGGCAGAACCCAACAGGTCATTCTTCCTGTTTAGTGACTCACTCCATGAATTTGGAGGAGATACTGTACAGGATTTGCATACAGAAAAGGAAGGAAGGTAGGGAGGATGGAAGGAAGGAAGGAAGGAAGGAAGGATGGAAGGAAGGAAAGAAAGATGGAAGGAAGGAAGGAAGGAAGGAAGGAAGGAAGGAAGGGAGGAAGGAAGGGAGGAAGGAAGGAAGGAAGGAAGGGAAATATATGTTTGTTTTTCCTCGCGCTTCCAGTTTAGTAAAACACTTTCATCAAATTCCAGACTTTTCCGATGCCGATCAACATGTGTGCTTATTCACATCTGACCATCAAAACGCTAAGAAACAAATAAAAACCTGAAACCTCTGCCATGGCAACACCTCCTCCCCCGCGATGCTCGCCACATGTGTGTTTGATGGAGACCAAGTGTTCAATTAGGAATTTCTGGCTTACCGGTTTCGCTGATGGCTAAAGCTCACACTAAGGCGTTCGCTGTTCGATGACGGCATGAAATCTGAGGAATATTTATAGTCCCCCGTTCAGAAAGTCATGTAATCACAGCATAAGAGGTTCCTGTATTTGTATTACTCTGTCAAAGTGATGAATGGCAAATGTGGAGAGTCTCCTGGTTTATACACATGAACAAATGTGAAGTCTCTGTTGCACAGTATAAGGCAAAACCCATAGTGATAAAATGTAAAACTTTGCAAAAAAAAAACAACACAATCCTTGCAGAAATGTGTTTCTCATTGTTTTACTCTGCTTTTGTTTATTGTTCTGGTACCTTTCTATGCTTTTCCTCTCACATGTGCTTTTTATTTCAGCATACTGAAAAATAATTTTTTCCTAAATAATCTGATTTGTTAAATGTCAAATTTTTATGTTAATTAGTTTACTTTTACTGTAATTTGAAAAAAAAATGTGTTGTTTGTCTCTGATTTCCCCCTTTACCCCCATTTCTTTTTAAAAACGGGAGGGGAAAAAAATAATTATTTTTTTCTGGACTTTTATAAATTTCCTTGGGTTTCGTCAGCTTATGAAAACCACATTTGCGAAATTGATTGAAAGGTACGAAAGCACGCAGCGGTGTAAATCTAAAAAGAGCAATTCTGATCTGAACTAAACATAAAAGTCAGAACGTACTGAAGTAAAACATCCACATCTGTAAGTTAACCTGAGCCTAAAATGCAAACAAGCTTTGAAGGCACACATGGTTTTCATGGTGGACCATTTTCGCTTAACTTGCTTCTTTTAGAGTTCTTGCATGCCTTTCAGATGTGCAGGAATAGAGGTTAAAGTATAAAACAAAAGAAGTTAAAAAGAGCACTGTCAGATAGTTTAGCTTGAAGGTTTTTTTTTTGTTTGTTTGTTTTTTAATTAAACAACAGTGGGAGTATAGATTTGGCTTATTTCATTCGGAGTTTAGCTAACGACAGACAGTTTCAAACGAGGTTTGGGAATTTTTCTTCTTCCTGACCTTGGTGCATTTACAGCAAATCCAGGGTTGTAAAACTTCGTTTATGAGCAGAAAAATGTCTCACTTATGTCAAACTGTTGGGATCCAACAGTACGTCATTCTCCAAATCATGGAAAAGTCGGTAACTAAAACGAGGTGTAAAATGTCGTATATTATGTAAGCTTGAAATTAATAAATGGAATAAAGAAAATAGCAAATGAAAGGAAAGTAGCATTAGTGTTGAAGCTTCACACTAACAGAAATCAAGTTTCTCTAACCTCCAACTTGAGATTTATTTGATTCAAAAATATTTTAGTAAGATCTCATTCAGCAGCAGAATAATCGAGTTACTAGAGTTGTTTTCACCCTCGAGATGCTTTTTATTTAACTATTCCGCGCTCTTGCTTTTCTTTCCTTCACCTAACACTAAATTTGTCCTAAATCAGCTCCTTTCCTCAGTTCCTGCTGGACTCATCGCTTATTTTGCCTCTTTTGTTTAATCTTTAAACATTTCAACAAGTGCTTAGTGAAATGCTATAATTCATTCTGATATAGAAATAGCACTACTATTCCATCAAATTGCTTAAATTTCTTATCATCTATCATCTATGTTAAACTTTTTTTCCATATCTATTTCATCCCCTTATGTGGTAGAATGACTTCACACCTATGAAAATGTGGAAAAACTCGTGGCTTATTTCCTGTTAAACGTGTCTGTTGATTTTTCAAAATGTTTTACACTGTTGTCCTGCTGAAACCCCCCACCCCCAAAAACATTAATGATTTCTCAGTTGTCCATCATACTTAGACATTTTTTTCCATGTGCATACTGTATTTTTCGTGCCAGGTCCTCTTGAAGTCCTAATGCTATGTAGAGAAATTGACTTATGCCATGGGAATTAGCTCCATCTATCCTTCCATCAACTCTGACCATCTTCTCTGTCACTTCTGAAGAAAACCATACCCACAGCATGATGTGGCCACCACTATGTCTCACCATACAGATGCCGATTTCACCATCTTATACATGTATGCCTTACATGGCTTGTAGGAAACCAAAATAGAGACCTTCTTGAGACTTTTTATTATTTCTGTCCTATGTTGAAGGCAAGTTACCCTGGACCTCATGGCTGCCACTCAGTTTGGGCTTGTTGCCATGTCTTGGTACTTCCATTTTTCTGATGATGGCTCAAAGCTTGAGAGGTTTTCACAGAACACACCGATTAATTTTTAAAACTTCTTCTTCTTGCCAACGTTGACGAAGACTTTGAGAAGGAATCTGCTTTGCCTCGTCATCCAAACAGTGGAAACAATGCCGCTGCGACCACAGAACTCCTCCCTTCTTCCCAATAAATTCACTCTTTCCAGTCCCCAAACCCTGAACTCGGCGAGGCCTGATTTCTGTCATTCACACCCACTCTATTGCTACCAGTGCTCACTGGGAATCGTTTTGTCCGCATTCCTCTTTAATTCCCTCTTCTCCTTCTGAAAAGTTCAAAAAGTCCAAGGTTGGATGTAAGGCTGCAGAATAAGGTGTGTGAAACAAAGAAGGTGAAGGAGGCAAACTCTTGGTGCTCTCTTCCTCAGCATCTCTTCCTCTGGTTCTGATTTACTAATAGGATGTCAACCTCTGAAACCAGTACCCCTCTCACCCCACCTTCCCGCCGCCACCAGTCCGACTGGAGAGCCGCATAAAGGGCTCTTTATTCGAGTCGGACAGGGAGAGGAAATCAGCTTTAGAAGTAAAAACAGAGGGAGCAAGAGTGAGATGGAGACCACAGGGCTGCACATCTGGAGTTATTATAAGGCTCCCTCCCGCTTGCCAAGCAAACGCCGACATTCCTGCCCTCACTACAAAGACGGCGGAGCCTCCGCTCTCATTCAGCCCCACGACTCTACACACATCCATCAATCAAACGTCAAAAATAAAACCAAACACATATATGCTCAAATGTACAATAAGCACCGGACTAAAAAGAAACACATATGTTGGACTCAGAGAGGAGTCATCCTGCCCACTCCATAAAGTTCCCTCCCTTCTGCCGCAAGTCCTGCACTCCCTTCCCAAACTTTACAACGCGCACGCCAAATGAAAGCATCTCACTTCCTGTTCACCTTTGACCCGCCACTTTCTCCCCATAAACCAGCGAGGGAAGAAAAAAAAAATTCCCCCAAAAAAAAGAAAGAAAGAAAGAAAGAAAGAAAGAAAGAGGTGAGGAGGTGGTGAGGGGGTTACAGACGGGAGGGGAGACAGAAAGAACAGAGGAGGAAAAGGGAAAAATGGGGGGCCGGGAAGCTCCACCTCTTTTCTCCTCCATATCTCCTCTCTCCCTCACTCCTTTTCTCCTTCTGCCTCTGGAAGCAGGAACTCGGCGGCCAGTCCCTCTGCCACGTCGAACCTCCAGCCGGTCCACCTTCCCCGCCGAAGGAGAAGAAACCTTCGCTTTTCCTTTTTCCTGCCCTTTCCTCATGTTGGACAGACGCGTTTTAGGCAGCACTCTGGCGTTGACCGTGAGCACAGGAGAAGCTGACTGACAAACGGTGGCTCAGCCAGAGGAGATGGGAAAACAAACAAGACGAAGACTCAAAGAAGAGGAAGAAGATCAAGATGTTGCAGGTATTGCATCTTCAAGAGATTTTTTTTCCTTTTTTCCCCCACCAGTTTCGGCATGCTAGGAGACAAGAGTGTAGTTATTCCAGGGATTCAGTGGGATCTGCAGGAGGAAGCTGAGCGGGATCTCAGCTGACCACAAAAATTCTTATCCAAGCGAGAGTGAGAGTCTGAAAACGTTTAAGTTTTTTTTTGTTTGGTTTTTTATCACTTACTATGTTTTTTGTCGTTGTTGTTGGTTTTTTAAAAATCTTGGCCTGGAGCTGAATGGATAAGGGCTCACAAATTTGGGCCTACAGTGAATTATTCACCAACCAGGAGATATAAGAAAAATACTTACTTTTCCAAATGTCTCCAAAGAAAAAACTTTTCTTTTAAGTTTAAAAACTCCAATTTTGAGCAATTATATCCAAATATAATCACTATTTTCTTTTTTTTCATGTATGGACATCGGATGTATTAATTCTGCTTTGTTACGGACAACTGATAGGTTAATACGGTCTTTCTGCAGCTTGTCTTTCCTCCTGAGAGCTTGATGTGGAATGCTTCTCCTCACAGCGGGAGATGGGAGAGAATGTCACTAAATTTGCCCGTCAGTAGCCATCACCTCCATTTAACCCCTTCTTCCTCCTCTTCCTCTTGCCTCCCTATGAGACCCGCTCACTCACCCCTTTGCAGGCGGAGAAATGGGGACAAGAGTCCATCTGGATTTGCAGTAAGTATCCGTCTGACGCTTCTCCAGAGCATCGCCGAGCTGCCTAGCCCGCCTGCCCAGTGTTCAGACTACCTGTTCAGGAAGTAGTGGTTGTACAGTAGTCTGCACATTGGTTAGGCTGGCCTGGGAAACGCACACGGATAAACCCGGTGTTGGAAAAGAGAGCAATTGGCTTTGAGGAGGATCCAAGTTACGGAACCACGGAGCATCCAATTTAATTCATCTGACCAAGCCTTGGTGCCATCAGAAAGGCCTAAAGCTCACCAAGGATTAATTAATAAGTAGAAAAGTCATGAACGCTACTTCTATGGACTGGTTTTAGTTAAAATAGTTATAATAAAGATTCTTCTCAATTATATTGTCTCTGGGTTTTTTTTTTCTCCTCAAATACGTTCCCCAGATTTGATAGAAATGCCCCACTCTCTCAGATCTAAGTAAGGGTTGCCTGACAATGTCACCATATTGTTTATTTTTCTACAGCCCCAAAGAAAAAAAAAAGAAAAGAAAAAAGAATGCTAACCCGAAACGATAACTAAAGCACAGAGTAAAACCCCCAACGTTAAGCTGCGCCCATGATGGAAATGTGCAATTATGCGTCTGTTTTCCCCTGTGTCAGTTTGTGGCTCCTTTACCTCAAATGACCATGTGAGGAGAAGCAACACGGTAAGCCACCCGGGAGAAACAGCGGGGAAAAAAAAAAAAAGCTCCACTCTGTTATTCTCTAGTCAACGTTTTTACAAGTCTTTCTAAAGTTCAGTCTAAAAAAAGTAATAAAAAATATATAAAAAAAGTTTACGACTTTAATGCCTGCATATAATGTCATAAGGGAAATAAAAAGCTTAGTCCTGGCTTTTTATCCCAGTGGGGGTTTTTTTCACCTCCTTTCTGGGAGCCGGGGGGGGGGGGGGGGGGGGGGGGGGGGGGGGGGGGGGGGGGGGGGGGGGGGGGGGGGGGGGGGGGGGGGG
>CAEGAF010066737.1:0-23667 GCA_903067075.1 Micropoecilia bifurca | reverse complement strand
TTTAGCTTCTATTGGAAGTATTTCATATAAAGCAAAATAAACTTTTCTGAAGAATGTTAGTTTACTTTGAATAAATTCACTTTTAAAAAGTTCAAGTTCACTTTTCTCTTGTCAGTGAAATAATCTGCCTATAAAACTTTAATTATTGATTTAAAATGAGATGCTAACCTGCAGAAAAGTGACTCAGAAGTTAGTTTTCTTATTTTCAGAGCACTGGGGCATTTTCAGCAGAAACTGGGCCAGAACTCCTTGGTAGTATTTAATGTTTTTGCGTCTGCATTGAGCTGAATTAGTAACGCTGTGATGAATGGAGCTTCATCTGCGGCTCCGATTCCAGCAGAATGAAGATGGATGAGATGTTTTAGTTGGACGGCAGGCGGATGGAAACCGCTGGATCTGCAGCGGCGCTGAGTCACGTCGTGATGAAGATGAACTGCAGCTGATCAGAGGAAACGCCACGGCCGCTTCCACTTCCTGTTGGGATGGAAGCAGGAATGTGTCAGCAGGTTTCAGGTGATGCTGGGTGCTGACAGGAAACACGGAGCGCGACGCGGCGGGATCAGCCGCTGAGCTGCTGACATGAAGAACGACGTGAGATTAGCTTCACTTACAGCAACCGTCAAATCAAAGAGGCTCAGCGGCTCCAATCAACGAGACGGAGATGTTCACTCCTCCACTAAACCAACCGTATGGATGGATGGATGGATGGATGGATGGATCACACAGGAACGTTCCACCTGTTTTCAGCCATAAAGTCAAAGAAGTGTTATTTCTCTCCTGTGGTTTTCTGCAGATAATCTGGGTTTATGGAGCCTGACGGGGGAAATGGAGCAGGAGGAAACGGGCCGGGATTTTCCAGCGAAGCCTTGGAGGGAATCTGAAGATCTTGGGTGTGAATGTGGAAAAATGTGCTGGAGGCCTCCTGCAGAGCCTGGAAGTGGAGCTGGGAGCCAGGAAGCCTTTCACACGGGATGATTGGGAACCGCTCCGGGGATTTACGGCTGTTTGGGTTCTTGGCGAGGCCCGGCAGGGATAACGACGGTTTGGCCTTCGGTTCCACAGCAGAGATTTAGGAGGAAGCTGGGAGCAAACGCCTCGTTTTTCAGGATGAAGATCAGGAAGTGGAACCTGAGCTGAAGCTTCTCCAGATGCTCCGTCAACTGGTCCGTCCAAACAGACTCTGGTTCTGAGTATAGTCTCAATGTTTGGTCTTATCTGCTGTGAGGACACCAGGACCAGATCCCAGTTCATACTGGGATCAGTCCCAGTTTGGTTCTGACCCACTGTGTGATGATGTTCTGGGTGTTGAGGACACAGTGACCCGGTTCAGACCAAATAGACCAGGTTCTTTGCTGTTATGGTTTTGGTGTAAAACTGTTCAGTTTAGTAGGAACTTTTCTCACCACTGGTCTCCACCGGTTCCTCATCATCACGACTCTGGTCCCAATCCAGTTCTGAAGGTTTTCTGTTCTGATCCGTTCACAGAACGTTGACCGTCAGCTGAACCTGTTCGGTTTGTCGTCTTGGTTACCTGGTTACAGTACAGCTGAACATATTCAGAACGGTTCTTCAGACCCAGCAGGTTCTGGTTCTCTGGTCCAAAACTGGTCAGTCTGGCGAAAAACCTTCTAGTCATGTGACAGAGAACCATCTGGTTCTGGTTGCCCCAAACTTCTAGCATTTCAGGTCTCTGTGTTGGTCATTGACCCAGAACATGTTGTGCAACCTTAATAACGGTCCCCTGAGGAACTTCCTGGGAACGTTTCTGTCCCCCTCAATGCCATCCTCTCCCTCCTCTTCATTGTTCTGAGTCTGTGAACCATGGGAATAACGACTACAAGCCATAAAATGTCTCAGATTCTTCAGAACCAAGCGGGTCAGCCTCCCCAGCAGAACCACAAAGCCCAGCTCCACATGTATTTCCAGTCAGAGGAGGTCCACTTTTGTCCCTCTCATTGTTCAGTTAAATCAGAACCAGACGGTCCCGCCCGGCCCGGCTGCACGCCCACACAGAGGAATCAAACGGGCCTGCCCGGCCCGGTTATGTAACGGCAGAACACGTTGGAGCTTCAGGTGTTTGGTAAACTCATCAGAACCACATGCTCAGTGTGTTCTGTTTCATTTGGATCACAGGGTTCTGGGCGGTTGCGTAACGACCCGGACCGGTTCCTGTGTGTAACATAAGGGGGCGGAACTTCAGGGCTGGACCAACCTGAACCAACAGAACCGGGTCGTCTGACTCTGACATCGGGTCGGTTCTGGTAACGTCTGGATCGGTTCTGTTCATCATTAGTAGCCGAACCGTCCGGGTTTGGACTCTTCCGGTTCCTCTGTTTGGGTCTCTGGTTTGGTTCTGAAAATCGTTTTTGTTTATTTTCTATCGTTTCTGTTTGGGTCATGTCTTGGTTCGGTTTTGAGCTGATTCTGGACCCGTTATTGTTGGTTCTGGTTCTGACGCAGCGGGAATCCTCCGGCCTAGTCTGGAGTCTCCTGATGGATGCTGCAGAACTGTTCCCATGGCAACGCCGCGGGGTGGTCCGACCCATCCTTCCACGTCCACCGCAGGTTCTGGTTCTGTTCAGCCCGAGGGATACATTTCATCTGGAATGTTCAGAACCACCTGGCCCCGCCCCCTCCCACCGCGCTCACCTGGTCCAACTCAGAACCAACCGAACTAATGCAGTCTGAAACCAACAGAACCTTCACTGTGTGGTGGTGGAGATCTGGCGCCCCCCAGTGGCCACAAACTGGAACCATTTAAAACCACCAAGACTGGGTTCTACAGAACCCGACCCAACAGTGGACCCGATATTCATGGAACCAGAACTTTTGTGATGAGTTCTTAGGACATCTTTAATTGTTCAAATGATAAAAAAAAACGTAAAACAATCTGAGTTCATATAAAAACATAAAGTTCAGAACCAATAAAACGAGACAAACTGGATCAGAACCAGCAGGCTGAATATTTACTGGTTACATTTAAAATCTAATTTTAAAATCTCAAATTTCAGATTCTGCAGAAAAATTGAAAAAATAAACAAACTTCACAAATTATTAATGTTCAATAATTCATCACTAATATATCAATAATATTGATTTCATAATGCTGTACATCAGAGGAATATAAAAAAGTAAAAAAATCGCTGATCCATCCATCGACTGGAGCGGTACAGGGTTGGTTCTGACTCTGCAGCTGGTGGATCGAATGTTCCTGGTTCTAGATGTTGGTGTTGGTCCGGTTTTGATCCGGTTCCTGGTTCTAGATGCTGGTGTTGGTCCGGTTTTGATCCAGTTCCTGGTTCTAGATGCTGGTGTTGGTCCGGTTTTGATCCGGTTCCTGGTTCTAGATGCTGGTGTTGGTCTGGTTTTGATCATGTTCCTGGTTCTAGATGCTGGTGTTGGTCCGGTTTTGATCCGGTTGCTGGTTCTAGATGCTGGTCTCCTCGTTCGTTGTGTCCCGGTCCTTTGTGTTCCGGTACTTGTCTGAGGTTCTGGACTCGCCCCGGTTCTTCCACAGGTGGTACGTTGTGGACCTGAGGCTGAACCCGGCGGCGGAGAGCCGGCGAGCGGACCGACTCGCTGCGGCCCGGAAGCTTCGGGTTCTGGCCGTGAACAGGATGAAGATCTGGAATCCCTGCAGACACACAGCGGACCGTCACCAGGTTCGGCCGGGCCGCAGCGGACCCGCCCGGACCCGGACCTACCTGGGTGGTGGTACACAGGCAGAAGAGGACGCTGCAGGCCAGGTTGGCGGTTCCCGTGGTAACCAGGACCAGGTAGCCCAGAGTCCAGGACAAACCGAGCAGAACCGCCAGAGAGAAGCTGACCAGGAACTTCTTGGCCAGGGAGGAGCGCCTGGTGCTGTCGGGTCCACTGAACCAGAACCAGAGAGATCAGGCAAAACATTATGACCAGACAGTCACAGATATATCTGTATAATTAATGTCTGGAGAAATTACTGAATAAATTATAAAATGTTAATTTCCTGCAGCTACTTTTAAAACTTCCTGTTATCTTAAAATGGTAACATATTTAAAAAAAAGAATCAAATCAGTTTTAAGTTGTTTTATGTCTGAAATAACAAAATGTTTTAAAAACCCGTATTTCTGTGCCAGTTTGACTTTATGGTTTATTTTTTTAACTGTCATTTAAAGACTGGTTACTTTTCTTGCTGTTTTGTTTTTGCTCAGCTCAGAGTGACCAGCAGGGGGCGGTGGTCACCTGCTGAGCCTGGGATCCACCCTGCAGGTGGTGAGCGAGGTGAGGCCCAACAGAACCGCGTTGTAGAGCAGAACCAGGCCCAGCGGCACGATGAAGGCCCAGAACATGGGCTTCCCAAAGCTGAATCCTTTGTTCAGGTCCACAGCAGCGAGCCAGCAGCTGCAGAAACAACCGGGTCAACATGCGGAACCAGAACCAGAACCCGAACCCATTTAGACCAGGACTCACAACTCCTCCTGTCGGTACCCCAGCGGGTTCTCCACCCGGTACGTCGCTGCCAGGGTGATCGCCGTGACAACGGCTGGGACTCCTGACCAGAAACAACAAAATGAAGCAGAACCGGGTCAGGGTTCTGGTTCTGATCAAAGATTTATTTTGTAAAAGTCAATCAGTGTTTGTTTTGTTTTTGTCTGCAGACAGTTCCTGAATGTTTTGAATAAATATGACAAATAGAAAGTTGAGGTGTTTGGCAGTTTTGGTGTTTGAAATGTCTTACCCCATCCGACTCCCCAGCTGAGCCGGGTCCAGTACGAGGGCAGGCTGCGCTGCATGGATCGGACCAGCAGAACCACCTGGGTGCCGTACATGCTGTTCCATGAGAAGGTGGCCAGCAGGAAGAAGTGCAGAAGCGCCGCCACGGCCGTGCAGGAGCCGCTGTCCGGCTCCACATGCAGCTCAGAGTCCAGGATCTGGTTCTGATCGCTGGGCGTCTCCTCGGTATGGTCCTCAGCTCCGGAGTTCTGGACTCCAGACAGGAAGGTGATGATGAAGGCCAGCAGACTGAGGCAGATGCAGAGCAGAGACGTCTTGGAGATCAGGTTGGTTTGCTTTTGGCGGGATTTCATCTGAAAACTGAGCCGAAACAAAAGAAGAAGAAGAATCTGGTTTGGTCCAGGTTTTCAAAAATGTTTCTGACATCTTGAAAACCAACTAAGCCATAAACAGACCAAACTGAACCTCACTGGACTCAGCCGTTCTCTTCCAAACTTTGGCCCAATCTGACCAGAATGTTTCTCATAGCTTTGATGTGACAGAACAATGTAAAAATAATGAAACATGAAAATTAGTAAATGCACATTCAGCCTCCTGAGGCAGAATGTTGTAAAACCTTTGGTTGCAGGTCCTCAGGTTTATCTATACCATTAGCTTAGCGATTTAGCTTTTATTTAAAATGTGCAGACATCTAGTCCACTAAAGTTCAACTACATATTTTTTCTGATTAAGTCTAAAAATTAATTTGGTTTGCTAGCTTGTAAAGTGTTAGTTGAATGGAGTTTGACATCTGTGTTGAAGTTTTGGTTACCAACTGATAAATATTCTTCTTTAGCCTAGCTTCTGCTAATTACTATATTGGTATACCACTTTACTGTTAGCCTCTGCTAATTACCATGTTTAGTGTTTGCTAAACTAATGTGGTTAGTTAGTGCAGGATTAGCGCAGCTAGCTTTTTAACACACTATTGGTCTCTACCGACATCTACAGACTGAAGGTTTTTGGAGGAAGAAGATCTGTAAACATCTGTTGTGGTTTCCTCATGTTAGGGCTCTTGGTTAACCAGAGAACCACTGAACTGCAGCAGCCACCTAGCATGGTCTTACGTCTCTTTCAGGTGGTGGATGATAGTGATAACCAAGCCCAGGATGGAGAAAGACAGACCCACGATGGAGAGCACACCCAGGGCTTCTGCATACTCATAGTTCTCTCTGAAAGACTGAAACAAATTTGTTCAGAACCTTAAATCCTGGAAGAGACGCTGAACTGTTCTGGTTCTGGAGTGTGGAAATCACCCAGAGAGCTGCGAAGTTGGTGGTGTGGTTGCAGGAACACCTGAGAACTCCGTCTGAAATGTTCCCCTTGCGGCAGCCGTGGGTGTTCCAGTCCTGCTTGCCGTAGTCCCAGAAGACGCAGGAGAAGTTGTGCAGAGATGTTTTATTCGGCAGCTGGAACAGCAGGAACCAGAACCTCCTTCACACATCTGCTGATCTCAGTAAAGATGAAGTGGTTTTGTTTTTTGTACCTTTACTCTGAACTGCATCTCCACAGTCTCCGCCACCACGCTGCGGTCTGGACCCCCGATGCTGGCTGACAGGACCCTGACGCTGGCCCGCCGCCTCCTGTAGATCCTCGATGGGAAGAATCTGCTGTTCTGGTAGAGGACGAAGCCCAGAGAGACGTTGGACCCCTGCTGGCGCCTTTCAGCCCTCCTGCCTGACGGTAGAGGAACAAATCTAGGGTCAGCTGTTGCTAACAGGAGGTTAATATCCTCTGATGCAGAAAACCCACCTGATGGGAAGCGGATGTAAACCAGAGCATCAGCGATAAAACCATTGTCCACGGTGACCTTTGACACGTTGGTGTTCAACCGAATTCTGTTGGCTACAAATCTGCCAGTCTGCCCTGAATGCAGCGAGACGTTTGAGTGGGTTCATAGTCACCAAGTTGGCTCAAAGGAAGGAGTTGTTAATGAAAATCAGAGGGAATAAAACGTTTCTGGCTACATTCATCAGCACTCAAACCAAAATCATCAAAGCTCCAGGCTCTACTGAGGGGATGCAAAGACCCACTGACCTGCCAATGCAGTGAACTGGACTCCCTGGGTGTCAAACGCAGGAATCTGAGCCGACTGGACCACCAGGTTCGGTTGGACCAGCTGGGGTGTGTTGTTGGTCAGGCTGAGGTTCACAGAAAGCTGATCCAGAGTCCGTGTCAAGCTGAGCACGAGAAACGGATCAAATGGAAGGAAACGGCAACATTAAAGATGTGACACCATCAGACGTTTGGTAGCACAGCGGCTCTGAATCAAAGCTTTAGCTTGTGCAGTGAAAGAATAATTGACAACATCTTCACCTTCCTTATCTACTGGCCAACCTGACCAAGGATCTGATGTCTGAAGGCTTTATTTCTGGTTTCTTTGTACCAGTCTGCTTCAAACACATCGGCAAGTTTCCATGTTTCTGTCAACCATACGGTTTGTTCAACACACCAAACCACCAGGTTCTAACTCAGTTTTGAAATGATCATCTCTACCTGGATAACCAAACTATCCACATGGTGGTTTCACTGATCACTCTGGTCCTGTTAGGACCAAACCAGTTCTAAACCATGGAGTATTGAAGATGCCATCCTGTTTTCCACAGTCTGAGCGGCTGACCCAGTGGGAAGTACAGAATCGATGTTTGTTTACCTTTGAGACGTGTTGGTTTCCTTCTCATCGGACTCTGTAGCATTGAGCAGCTGGCTGACGGTGGTGACTGCTGCCACCCTGACGGTCTGGAAACAAGAACCAGAACTCTGGACTCATTCCGGGTCAGAGGCTCCATCCATGCGGTATGAAGCCATGTTCATTGGCCGATGTCCTTCTGTCAGAATTTCCTACCTCTGAGGCATTTGGCGACAGCAGCAACGTGTTGGCAATCTGAGCTGCTACGGTGACGTCTTCAGGTTTCAGATCTTCCGGTCTGGACGTCAGAAGCTGAGCGCTGGATGCCAGGACCTCCAAGTCTGCAGAACTGGTGAGCTGGCAGACAAAACAAATGCTTCACGATGAAATCTTCACTTCCTCTGATCAAACTGGTTATGCTGATATTCTCACGTTTCTTTGTATGTCACTGAGCGTCTGTTCACATCGAAGGACCCGCGGTGGGTCGTCAAACTGAGGTTTTCCATCTCTGATCGAACATCTGGTAGAAGCCCTAGGTTTACCGGCTGAGGGGAAGAGAGGACATGTTGGGATTTAAAATGATGCAAGAAGAGGAAGACTGAGGTCCATCTAACATGTGGATGTTATGCCTACCTCCAGTTGTATTTTTCTCACATTCTTCCTTCGAGTAAGCAAACCAACCAATGGTTGTGTTTTCAAATCTGAATTTCCCTAAAGTTGTTTGTTTGCAGAAATTTGCTGGAAAAAGAAGATAAAGAAGATGAACGTTGCCCTGGAAATACCAGAAGTAGCAAGAAATGTGGGGAAACTATGACGTAGAAGGGAAAATGAAATATTTTTAAAACTCCTATAACTTATTTGGGAGAACGTCCCAAAATAATTTAAGCTCCTTTTGACCCAAGAGGCTCTGTGAGGACTCTCCTCTATAGGAGGCCTCCCAGGTTTAGATCTGAACTTCTACATTGTTGGTTCTGGTGTCTCTCATCTTCATCTGAATGAGGAGTTTAGGTCCCTGAGCCAATGTCCAGTTCTGGTTCTGTCCGGCCCAGGTAAGACACTTGGATTCAATGTGTAGGATCCATCTGTGTGTACTGAACTCTGACCTTCTAACTCCTTATCAAGTATCACTACTTTTCTGTTTTCACATAAACCAAGAATCAAACTGTTCCTCCATCCTTAAAGACGGTAACTGAGACACCAACAGGTCTTACCCTGTGAGCACGTCTCGCCGGTCCACTCATCAGGACAGATACAGATGCCATCCTTCATTTCCCCATTAATACAGATCAGTGGAGCAGCAGTGGGAGGAGTGGTGGTGGTGGTGGTGGTACTGGTAGTGGTGGTACTGGTAGTGGTATAGGGAGGATGAGTAGTAGTAGTGTTGAGAGTAGTAGTAGTAGTAGTAGTAGTAATGGGAGTAGTACTTGTAGTAATAGGAGTAGTACTTGTAGTAATGGGAGCAGTAGTCGTAGTGGGAACAGCGGTAATAGTAGTAATAGTGGGAGTCTTAGTGGGAGTAGAACTCAGAGTAGCAGTAATAGTAGTAGTAATATCAGGAGCCTCGGTCTCTGTTGTGATCTGGTTCGTAGTTCTCTCTGTTGCTTCGGTTGTTGTATTAAACGCTTCTGTTGTTGTGTCAGTGATGTTGGATGAGTTGGTCGTGCCGTTAGTCGACATGGTGGCAGCTGCATTAGTTGTGGGCTCCAGAGGTGATGCAGTAGTAGCTGTAGACCAATCTGTAGGTCCAGGTGGTGTAGTCGGTGTGGGACTTTCCTCAGTATTAGTGACCCAGGGAGTGGTGCCGTGTTCTTCAGTTGTTTGGTCTGAGGTTCTGATAGTTTGATCAGCGGTTGAATGCCTGGTGAAAGTGGTGGCAGCTGCATTAGTTGTGGGCTCCAGAGGTGATGCAGTAGTAGCTGTAGACCAATCTGTAGTAGGTCCAGGTGTGGTTGTTGCAGAGTTGGGTGCAGGAACAACTGGAAGGAAATATACGTATTATAGTTTGTTGTGTTAATGACATAAATCTGAAGGTAATAACTGAACTCAACCTGAGGCTGATAAACTTCATGCAGGGAGTAAGAACCAGTCTACTGACCTTGATTGGGCTGCGTGGAAAGATCTGAGTTAAATGAAGTCTAAGAGTTTATTGAAACCTCTAATCAAGTTAAAAATTTATTTATTTTCAAAGGAAAGCAACAAACAGTTTATATGTTTATTAAAGTAGCTTCCTAAATCTTTAGAAAACCACAATCTGGCTCTTAGAGAGACATTAAGATTTATTGTCCCCATAACTCTGGGGAATAACATCTAAACTCAAGATTCGTGTGATAAGATTTAATAAACTGTCTGCTCATGTAGAAAAAGGCGTAAAAAACAGAACTTTAGTTGTGTTTTATTCTAATTAACTCACAAGCTACAACATTAGCTACAACTCGCTGTAACTAGTTTCATAACATGAAACAGAACCATATGGATCAACGGGTTCTATTAGTAAAGTTACACAACCAGAAATGTACAAGAGGCTGCTTATAGGAAAAAGATTACCGTAGATTAATTTTTCAGTCATTTTTTTCACCGTCTTATTCATACATTTATTAATGTCACAGTTTCAAACTAAATATTTAATTAGCAAGAAAATATTTATCAGCTTAAATTTTAGCTCCAATTTAAACATTTTGCTCCAAACTAAATATTTAGTCAGAAAGTCAAACATTTAGTTTTATCTCCCAACTAGATAGTTAGTTAGCAAGTCAAATATTTAGTTTGCCTCAAATATTTAGTTTGCCTCAAATATTTAGATAACAGTTTAGTTCCAAACAAAATAATTAGCTACTCCATTTAGTAGCTAAATGTTTAGTTTACAAACTAAATATTGAACAAGCTCAGAGCTACATGTTTAGCTAATATGCTAATTAACATGACAGTAAGCAGACGTATAAAAACAAAAGCTGGGTCTGTTCAAACTAAATACTTTGCTCACTTACAAAATTTTTAGTTGTAAACTGTGACATTTATAAATGAATTACCTACAAGGTGAAAATGTTTGGAAATTAACCTCATTTTTATCTCTTCTGACTAAAGCGTTCCTAATAAACTGTCTAGTGATACAGAATGAAATAAATGCTAAAAGTAAAAGCAGCCTAAAAGTTCTGCAAAGATCTGGAGATGTTTCTGATGATGCCGACGTCCAAACTGCTGATTCTCACAGAGACTTTGACTATTCTGTGAGAAGTCCAGTGAAAGTTGAGCAGAAAGTTAAAGGCTGATGTGAGTAACTGAGCGACTCTGTTATTGGTGACAGATTAACTGCAGCACAACAGGAGAGAAGTTGATGTTTTCTTACCCAACGTGAGGACGAAGCAGAACCAGGCCTCCATGCTGCAGACTGCTGGGTGTTTACAGTTTCCAAGCGTTCATGTCTGAAGCCTTAAGGTGAGCGGAGCAGGAGGAAGTGTTGGTGAGGAAATACTCAGCTTATTTACAGGTCAGCTGATCAAAGGTTGCCCAGAACAGCTGCAAAGCTTCCAGGCTTCTTTATTAAGTTAATCATTTTTCCCTCTTCACAGCTTTGTTTTATATTAGGTGGATTTCTGTTGTAACTGCTTCCTCATGCTTCGTCATCTATAAAGAATCTGAAGTGTTGGGGAAAACTCCTACACTGATTTAGGAGTTATGGTCAAGTCATCCATAACCTGACCCATAACTCTGCTGCCTGTCTCCGGGATTTATGGGATGAAGACGGATATACATTTACCTTTACAGCCCTGTTTGATCGCCCAAAGAGGAAATGTTTGTCACGAAATGCTGAAAATATTCCAACATTCATGGAAAAGCTGCAGGTTGGATCAGGAGGCGTTTAGGTTCCTCTGGAGATCCTTGACCCGAGACAGTAGGTCTCCGTCGAAGCGTTTCCATCAATGTGGATAATGTGCTGAAACAATGACCTCATAAACACAAGTTGTGCTACGTTTATGCTGCAAAAAGTTTCATTTGTGCTGCTATGATTTTAAAGATATTAATAAAAGTTTCCAGAGGTCATGAAAGGTCAGCCAACCCCCACCCCACACTTTTTTATGAAGTTGTTCACCATCAACTCTGCTGCGTTTTGCACAGTTAAGATTTTTGTTTGTGCTGCTTTTGTTTTGAAGACATTAATTAAAGTTTAAAGGTCAACCAGCCGCATCACCTTAAACATTGGTGTTAAATGTCTGTACCACATTTATGCTGCTGTCATTTCACAATATTCAAAATAAATTGTCTCCAGAGGTTGTCAGAGGTCAACTATCCACCGCACTAACATTTACAAAATCAAACAAAATGTGTGTCCTTCAACTTTCTTGCATTTGTGCTGTTAAAATTTTTATTTGTACTGTTTTTGTTTTGAAGTTAACTAAAGTTTAAAGGTCACTCATTAGTGTTTGTGTCAAATGTTTGTGCTGTGGCACAAACCAAAACTTTTGCTGCACAAATATTCCAGAGTTGATTGACACCAATTTAGTTTTATTTGAAGAAGGTATGGGGGTTTGTCAGGTTGACCTTTTTTTTTTTTACCTCTGGTAACATTAATATCTTTAAAATGATCGAAGCACAAAGAAAAATATTTGCTATAAAAATGTTTTACACTGGTTTTGTTAGATTTCGGTTGGAGGGACGGACGAAATTTTGACCTTTAAACTTTCATGAATAAATAACTTCAAAACAAAAGCAGCACAAACAAAAACATGAGCACCAGAAACATAACCAAGTTGATGCACACAAATTTAGTTTAATTTCATAAAAGTGGTGGAGCTGGTTGACCTTCCATGACCTCGGGAAACATTTATTAATATCTTTGAAACACAAATTTGTGCTGCACCAACGGTTGACACCAATCTAGTTTGAACTTAAACCCAGTCAGTGAGATAAGTTCTGACCCAGTTCTGCTGGGAGGCTCCTGTCAGCAGCAGATGAATCTGGTCTGGTTCTGGTTGGAGCGGGTCCAGAACTCCGGCAGGCAGAGGTTCAGTCAAACAGAAACGAATCGACCTGGTGAACTCTGACCCTTTCTGTCTTGATGACAAACATTTAAATTATGCAGACCTGACAGACGCTGCTTCTCCATTTGTCTGGCGCCCCCTGCAGGACAGAAGCTAACCGGTCTGCAGGGGCCAGCAGCAAACCTTCAGACTGAGTCCAGTGGTTTGGTCCCAGTTAATGTTTGAGCTGTGGGTTTACTGGTCAGACTGGGGTCAGGCTCTGCAGACGCCATGGCTCAGCTGGTGGAGTGTGTTCCCAACTTCTCTGAGGGCCGAGACCAGAAGGTAGGACTCAATCTGCACATTGCAGGTTCTGCTGTAACGACTGGATCTGCTGTCAGTCTGGATAAAGTTCAACTTTACAGATCATATAGAAACTGTCCATAAAAATTATTTTTAAAAAAATCTTTAAATGTGATTATTTTATATGCCAACTGACACACCTGAGAATGTTATTTATTTGGACTTTTAACATAAACAGAATTATAATCCTTCAGTCGTTATGAACATGAACCGGTCCTGTGTGAACAGACTGAGGTCCGTTTGGGTTCAGCTGCAGCTGCTCCTCTTCCTCTGCTCAGGTGATCGATGCCATCGCCGCCGCCATCTCTGAGACCGCCGGCTGCAGCCTGCTGGACGTCGACCCGGGGGCCTCCACCAACCGGACCGTCTACACCTTCGTGGGCCCCCCGGAGGCGGTGGTGCAGGGGGCGCTGAACGCCGCCCGCCGGGCCTTCAGCCTCATCGACATGAGCAAACATTCAGGTCAGTGCGAGTCCAAAGCCGCTGTCCAGAACCGAACCGGACTGGGAACGCTCTGCTTCTGCTGCAGGGGAGCACCCCCGCACCGGAGCGCTGGACGTCTGTCCCTTCATCCCCGTCCAGAACGTCAGCATGGACGACTGCGTCCACTGCGCCAACCAGTTTGGACGACAGCTGGCGGAGACGCTGCACGTTCCTGGTGAGTCGCAGGAAGCTGATGCCACAGAACCTCAGGACAGGGAGAGGAATATCCCACCGAGTGTTTGAAGGAAAAAATAATGAGTAAAGTTACTCCAAAATACTCTAAATAAATCTAAAATAAATATTTTAGATTATTCCCAGAAATTTTCTTGAAACTTGAAAATGTCTGAACTTCAAAAGTTGCAAAAATGTGAGAGAAACATCAGAAATTTTGAGATTTTCAGAAATTTTCTAGAGAAAAACGGGAAATGTCTGAGTTGAAAAAGACATAAACGTCTGAGAAAAGAAACTGCAATTTTTTGGTCAATCTCAAAAAATTTCTAGAAAAATCCCTGACATTTCTGAGGAAAAGTCAAACATCTACTGGAAAAAAACTTAGAATTTTGAGATTACATTTAGAAAATTTCTAGAAAAAACAAATTTTTGAGCATAAGTCAAAAATGTTAATCTTTTGAAACTCAGAAATTTCCAAAATTCAAAAATTTTGAAATACAGGAGCTTTGAAATATTCCTCTTTTTTCTAGAAAATATGTGAATTTAATTTAAAAATGCCTGTTTGCTGTTCACAAATGTTTTACTTTTAGAGCTTTAAAATTTTTTCAGGAAATTTTAAAAATTTTGATATTTGGATCTTAGAAATAGATCTTCAACAAAGTTTGAGTTGAAGCTCAGAGATTTTCGAGGAAAATTCCTCGAAAATCTCTGAGCTTCAACTCAAACTTTGTGTTTTTGCTAGCAAATTTTTGACTCCTGGAGCTCAGAAATGTCCAAGATTTTTCCAAAGGTTTTTCACTTATTCTTATATATATATATCTACAGTGGCTCTTATGATAGAGAAATTTCCAAATTTCCAAATCTCTCCTCCTCAGTGTATCTTTACGGAGAAGCGGCTCGGTCTGAATCCAGGAGGAATCTCCCGTCGGTCCGATCCGGAGAGTACGAAGCTTTACCTGACAAGGTGAGATGACCAACCGCTTCCTCCTGTCCAAACTCTCAGATCCATCAGCTTTCTTCTTCTGCTGCAGTTGAAAAAAGAAGAGTGGGCCCCTGACTTTGGCCCCGCCCTCTTCGTACCGTCATGGGGCGCCACGGTAACCGGAGCTCGTAAGTTCCTGATTGCGTACAACGTGAACCTGATCGGCACCAAAGAGCAAGCTCATCGGATCGCCCTGGACATCCGCGAACAGGGCCGAGGCAAAGACCAGGTGGGACACCAAAACAACATTTATTATTATTTGAGTTAAAAATCCGACTTCCTGAAGGTTGAACTTCAGAATAAAAGCTCACTCCGTACTTTTTCCTGTTATATTTGGGTTCTTTGTTGTTTTCCTTGCTTGAAATGTTATTACAATGGAGGATTTTAACCTCAGAATGATTTCTTTTCTCCAGTGGCTTCTGTATATTCCCGATATGGTTTTATTTTGCAGACTTTTGCCTTGTATATCTATGTGTGTACATCTAGATGTGTTAACTTCCTGTGTGCCTCTGAGCAGCCAGGTCTCCTGAAGAAGGTTCAGGGTCTGGGCTGGTACCTGGAGGAGGCCAACCTGGCCCAGGTGTCCACTAACATCCTGGACTTTGAGCTGACGCCGCTCCACGCCGTGTACCAGGAGATCTGCGGGGTCGCTGAGGTCAGGGCTGCTGAGGTCACAACAGGCCTGAGTGCCCATCACTTTCTGTCTGACTGACTTCCTGTTTGTGGCGTCCAGGAGCTGAAGCTTCCTGTGGTCGGCTCCCAGATTGTTGGTCTGATTCCTCTGAAGGCTCTGCTGGATGCTGCCGATTTCTACATGAAATCAGAGCAGCTCTTCATCATCGAAGAGGAGCACAAAGTCCGGCTGGTCAGTGGACAAAGCTTTGGAAACTGTGGCAAGCTGATTTAAGATAAAATCAGTTTCGTCACATTCCACACATTTTACACTAAATTAAATTAAAATCTGTCTAATTATGTTCTGGCAAATAGAAATGAGGTCAGATTTACCTACACTTCAATTTGAATAACTGACGATCTGAACACATTTCAGATTTCTACAATTACATCTCAACTCGTCATAGAGTAAAATCA
This sequence comes from Micropoecilia bifurca, assembly GCA_903067075.1. Taxonomy (NCBI): domain Eukaryota; kingdom Metazoa; phylum Chordata; class Actinopteri; order Cyprinodontiformes; family Poeciliidae; genus Micropoecilia; species Micropoecilia bifurca. The sequence goes on along the minus strand of CAEGAF010066737.1, from coordinate 8,243 downwards.
AGATATCTTTTTGCTCTGACTAGTCACAATTTAAAATATGTAAATAGATTTGAAGAGTGCAAATTAAATTGCAGATATCCTGAAACCAAATAATGACCCAGTAACTCGTGTTTTTAACAAGTCATAGTTCTGTTTGAGAGATATGGTGATTATGGATGTGTGACACTTTAACAAAACCAAAAGAAATGTTGATTGACCAATAATTGAATATATCTTGAATTATTATTCTTGCCAGTCAGAATGTAAATGCGGAAATCTTAAATTATCGTTCAGATTAGCCAAAAAGCATTTTCTATGTGTCTAGAATGTAATTACATATAGTTAAACAAAACTGATTTAATGTTAAAACTGCTTGCCATAGTTAGACGTTCATCAGCGCCTCATCTTGTTGGTTGCAGGTGATCAGTAAACTGGGCCTGGATTCACTGAGTCCCTTCAACCCAAAGCAGAGGATCATTGAGTGAGTTCATCCCTCCTGACTGCAGCAGAGGCAGCGAGCTCTGCTAAAGTGGGCGTGTCTTACCTGCACAGGTACATGGTGAGGTCACAGGAAGTGGGCGGGCTCGTGTCTCTGACTCTGCAGGAGTTTGTTCGCAGCGTTGGAGCGCGAACAGCCGCTCCAGGAGGAGGGTCTGCTTCTGCCGCCATCGGCGCTCTGGTGAGAGTTCACAGATTGTCCAGCAGAGGGAACCGCCTGCGTGTTTTAAAGGTTTTAAAGGTGTTACACGCCTCGTCCTGTAGGGGGCAGCGCTGGGCGCCATGGTGGGGAATATGACATATGGAAAGAGGCAGTTTGAGAACCTGGACGGCGTAATGAGGAAGCTGATTCCTCCGTTCCATCAAGCTATGAATGAGCTGCTGGGGTTGGTGGACGCCGACTCCGCCGCCTTCAACGGCTACATGGTGAGCATCAGCAGCTCTCACCCGACAGCGCCACCTGTTGATGCTCCGGATTATTCAACCCAGCAGAGACACCTACAGGTTATGTGGTGCATTACCTCAAAAAGCGATCATGTCGGTTTCAGGTGGCGCTGAAAATGCCAAAGTCCACCGGAGAGGAGAAGAGCAGGTGAATGTGTCTGTGGACGAAACGTTGTGTCTTCAGCTGCTGCCTGTGTGTCTGGTTTTTCTGGAGTGCTTTTTGTCTCCACCTGCAGGAGAGAAGCGGCGATGCAGGAAGGCCTGAAGCGGGCCGTCGGCGTCCCGCTGGCTTTGGCTGAGAAGGTCAGCGTCCTCTGGCCGCCTCTGAAGCAGATGGTTCTCTTTGGAAACATCGGCTGCAAGTCCGATGCTCAGGTTAGATCTGCAGCTTCTCTCTGAAGGTTTTAGATCAGAGTCAGTTTTGCTCAGAACTGGAATCTGGTTTGTGTTCACCAGGTTGCAGCTAAAGCTCTGGAAACAGCCGTTTTTGGAGCGTACTACAACGTCATGATCAACCTGAAAGACGTCTCAGACGAAGCTTTCAGACTGGCTGTAAGTCACCAGGTGACCTTTCACCTTTCATCCAGCATGGTCATTGAAATTATGTTTGTGTTGCTGCTTCAGACGCAGAGGAAAGTTTCTGAGCTGCTGCAGGAAGCCAAGGACAGTGTGATCTCCATCCTGAACGCAGCTGAGAGCAGAACCTGAGAAGATCTGCAGAATAAACTCTAAATCCATAAAAAATGTGGAGTTTTTTATTTAATTTAATTGGAGTTTACAATAATACACAGCTATATAATCAGCATAAAGGTAGAGTTTATTATTGTATAATAAAGTAACACCATGAACCTATCCAAAAACATAACCTTGAGGCACATCTTTGGAATCAGGAAGTCAAACATAAAGATGGTGGCTGTTGTAGAAGAAGTGAGTGAGCTCATAACTTTAATTTTGAAGTGAATATCAAATGTAAACAGACACAGTCACTGTGTCAATATCAGCTCAGACGATTGTGGGTTCAATTCCTCACAGAATTTAGAAAGTGGACTTATTTTATCAACTGTTCTCAAAGTAAACATTAAAAAGTTAAACGTGAAATCCTTGGTGTTAAAGATCTGGTGGTGTCGTTGGCATGTTAGTGCAACTCTAACAAAAAAGTAGAAGTTCAATCCCTGACAATACCAGTAATAATCTAAATGTGTGAATGCTTTTTTATATATATTTTATGTCCATAAATGTAATCAGACGTTACAAGGAGAATTAATTCCTAAATCTATAATTAGGTTGAACAAATTACATTAAATTCCTTTTTATCTCCAAAGATTTTTATTTTAATGTAAATAAAGTCCAAACTTCCTGGAACAGGAAGATAAAACTATAAATGTGTCCTAATGTTCAAATGTTTAAATATTCATTTTGGAACTGGATGTTTGTTAAAACGGAACAATAATTTTTGTTCCGGACTTCCGGTTCCGCTGGCCCCGCCCCCTCGTGCTCCCGTCAGGATTCTTCCTCCATTGTTCTCATTTCATCAGCAGCGGAGCGTCGCTGCAGCTGGAAGAGAGAAGCAGCAGCGGCTAATGATGATGGTGATGGTGACAAACTCTGGTAGGACGTTTGCGGCTTGAGGTTCAGTTGGAGGGAAGCAGCAGCGGAGGAAGAGACGCTACAAGATGGAGGACGATTTTCAGACCAGAGTCCTGCTGCACACATCAGGTTGGTGCATTTCCTTCTTCTTAGTTCCTGTTTAGGATCGTTTTTAGCCGGCTGATGGATGTGGGAACATCACCAGGAGTTTCTGCTCATTAATTTAGAGATTTAAAACGACAGTAGCTTCATCTGACTGTGCTTAAGCGAGCCGAGGCTGAGATACATGCTGCGACGTCACAGGTAGATTCCAATGCGCTAATAGTTGGTGATTTACGGTAGAGGAGCCATTTTAACATAGAATCAGTTTCCTCTGATTATCAGTAATTACATTCTAGATATCTAAAAATACAGACAGAGCAACACACTGACTATCTGGAATAATTTAAGATCTACTTTGACATTCTGACTGGTTAAAATAATAGTTCAAGATATTGTTTATCCTTGGATGAAGTTTATAAAGTAAAGTAGCAGTTCAAGTGTTTTTACTCAAGGAAAAGTTAATAATAATAATAATAATAATTAATACTCATAAATATTTAAAAGCATTTAATAAAAAAATATAAAGTTGAGCACATTCTGATATTTTAGAGTAAAATATATAAATAGTATAATACTACTTCAAATACAATTACATAAGAATTATTAAAAATGATGCTTATATTAAAAATAATTAATTTATAAATTAGTGGATTCTGAAATGTTTGCATCACTCTGACCATGAAGTCAAAGTTGTTCGTAAGGCCTGTAATGTTTTGTTCTACAGATGTTAAAAAAGAGGCTGACATGGACCAGCAGGAGGCGCTGCGCCTCCAGATAAAGGAGGAAGAGGAAGAACTGTGTGTGAGTCAGGAAGGAGAGCAGCTCAGAGTTAAGGAGGAGACGGATGGCAGGTTTCCATCTACTGCAGCTTCGATCAGCAGTAAGGGTGTGTGTGTGTGTGTGTGAGTGTGTGTGCACTTGCTCTTAATGTTATCAGCTCTAACACACTTTGCATAACAAAGTTAGATGTTAATTTGGTTTAAAATGGTTAATCAGTCACACATGCAGACATGTTCAAGCATTTCTTCATCTGTTAAATGTATTTTGTTTGTATTAATGTTTTGATTACAGCAATTAAATCCAAATCACTCCTCTCTCCCTCATTCAGTTAAAAACAAACTTTTTCTAAAGTTGTTCATAATGCATGTCATGTGTATCTTTGTTTTCTGCATATGTTAAACAAGAGCCTCCAGAAGAACAGAGTCCTGATGTGGATCCTTTCGACGTAAAAGAGGAAAATAATAAAATCTGCTCCAGTCAGGAAGAGAAGCTGCTCAGAGTGAAGGAGGAGCCTGATTATTCCAGGCTGCCATTAAATATTGTTTATGTAAATAGTGAAGATGATGAAGAGAAACCAGTGTTGTCTCAGCTTCATCAGCACCAAACAGAAAATGGAGGTCTTCCAACCAGCAGCTCAGGCGACCAGATAAAAGCAGAAATTGAAGTGGAGATCTGTGGAGCAGCAGAGTCCAGCAGGAACCAAGATATAGATACACCTGGAGGAACTTTGAGCCATTCAGAGACTGATGAGGAGGATGATGATGAAGAGGATGACGAGGATGATGATGATTGGAACCATCATGAATCTCAACATAGACCATTGTCAGACTCTGAAACTGAAGGCATTCATCAAAAACCACATTTAGACAAAGATGGAAACATTCTCATTGGTGATGAACCTTTTGATTGTGATTTTTGTGGGAAAAGATTTTCCTTAAAGTCATCTTTAAACAATCACATAAAAATCCACACAGGAGAGAAATCCTGTGATTTTTGTGGAAAAACGTTTAACTCCAGTTCAGATTTAAAGAAGCACATGAGAGTTCACACAGGAGAGAAACCGTTTTGTTGTGAGGATTGTGGAAAAAGATTTTCCCTGAGTGCATCTTTAAACAGACACAGGAGAGTTCACACAGAAGAAAAACCATTTGGTTGTGATGTTTGTGGAAAAAGATTTACTGTAAGCTCATATTTGGAAAAACACATGAGAGTTCACACACAAGAAAAACTCTTTAGCTGTAATGATTGTGGAGAAACATTTTCCTTAGGGGTATGTTTGAAGAGACACATGAGGATCCACACAGGAGAGAAACCTTTTGGTTGTGATGTCTGTGGAAAAAGGTTTAACTTGAAGTCTAATTTAAACGTACACATGAGAGTTCACACAGGACAGAAACCCTTTGGTTGTGATGAATGTGGTTTAAAATTTAGCACAAATTCAAATTTAAAGGAACACATGAGAATCCACAAGGATGAAAAAGCCTTTGCTTGTGATGAATGTGGAAAAAGATTTAACGTAAAGTCTAGTTTAAAGAGACACATGAAAAGCCACAAAGGTGAACGACCCTTTAGTTGTGATATTTGTGGAAAAAGACTCGCCCTGAAGTCTAGTTTAAAGAGACACATGAAGATCCACATGGAAGACCAACCTTATCTGTTTGTGGGTAAAAATCTACTTTAAAGTTATTTTTAAGAAACTCCTGAGAATACACAAAGGTCAAAACCTTTAGGTTGTGATGGCTGTGGAATCTACACAGGAGGAACTGAAAGTTATAGAAAGTGGCTTTTTAACAGAAATGCTAAAATTCACTTTTAGTTTGATGTTTGTGGAAAAATATTTTCCTCAAAGTTAAATTTAAAGAAATATGTGAACATTGGGGTTGGTAGTTTTACTAAATATTGTTTGCTTTAAAATTGTTCTTTTTTTACTGCATGAGCTAATAAAACTAATGGTGATACTGAGGATTTAGTTTTTGTTCAATCTGATAAGATTTCCTGAGGATTTTGATTTGACCCACAGCTCTGTGTATGACTTATTTTTATTGATGTTTGTCATTAATCAGAAATAATTTATTATTGTATTTGAACATTTCGATCCATTATAGAAGCTTATATTTCAGTTTTGTCCTTGACTCATAAACACAAGTAATTGTGCTTTAATCATCCCAGGCAGTTCAGCGATATGACAAAGAAAAAGACATTTGATTTCTTAAAATGTAAATGTTTTCTGTGGCTGACCTCCCTCTCTGATTGAAATTCTTTATTTTCATATGAAGTCCACCAAACTATCCTTCTCCATAAATATCTATGACTGTTTAAAACAAAATACTTGTTTCTGTCTCGTTTTTGTTTCATATTTAAAACTCTGGAAGCAGAAGACAAGAATGGCCTTCAATGGTTCATTTCAACTGTATTTTGTCTATTTAATTGTTTTCAATCTTTTCCAAGAGTAGAACACTTGTTATATCTATGCTAAATGAGACTAGTTCAAATGTTTCATTAAATATTTTTGGAACGAAATGTTTGTAAACACGAGTAAAAACGGAAGTATAATTTTTGTTCCGGACTTCCGGTTCCGCTGGCCCCGCCCCCTCGTACTCCCTTCAGGATTCTTCCTCCATTGTTCTCGTTTCGTCAGCAGCGGAGCGTCGCTGCAGCTGGAAGAGAGAAGCAGCAGCGACAGCAGCAGCTGGTGATGATGATGGTGATGACGGCGATAAACTCTGGTAGGACGTTTGCGGCTTGAGGCTCAGCTGGAGGGAAGCAGCAGCTCCAGCAGCGGAGGAAGAGACGCTACAAGATGGAGGATGTTTTCCAGACCAGAGTCCTGCTGCACACATCAGGTTGGTGCATTTCCTTCTTCTTAGTTCCTGTTTAGGATCGCTTTTAGCCAGCTGATGGATGTAGGAACATCACCAGGAGTTTCTTCTCATTAATTTAGAGGTTTAAAACGACAGTAGCTTCATCTGACTGGTGAAACGAGCCGAGGCCTGCGACGTTGCAGGTAGATTCCGATGCGCTAATAGTTTGTGTATTACGGTACAAAAGATGTATTATCTTTTGTACCGATTTTTGCCTTTTTAGCATAAAATCGGTTTTGCTAAATTGCGAGATTACATGCTAGATATGGAAAAATGCATTTTGTCTACACACAATTACACATTTATTATCCCGAATAGTAATTTAATTTGTCTGTATAAATATGTTAACGAGTAAGAATAATATGTCAAGATATCTTATTGTCTAAAGTATCAAAATATTGCACTGAAATAAAAGTAGCAATACTTCAGGAGTGTTTATGCTCAATAAAATTTAGGAAAAAAATTCGTATGTATAAATTCGCTGCAGAGGAGAATGTATAAATTAATGAATCTTGACAAGACTAATGAAAAACAGCCACATTATTATTCTGCACTCTGAAAACTCTAGTCTTGTCATGTTTGCATTGCATCGGCTCCCTCTGCTGGGAGTTGAAGCAAATATCTCTACAGTCTCACGAAGGCCGAGGTTTTGATTTTCATTTAATTAAATGTTGCATCATTTGGGATTTGAAAAAGCTCACATATACCTTAAACTGCTGTAAAGTATATATTAATGCATCTACAATGTTCACTACACTTATGATTTTATCAGACAGATAAAAAATAAGTTCCAGAGCAGGAATGTGCCTGTGGTAAGGCAGTGGGTGGGAACATTTGCTCTACCAGGACATATTCAGTAAACCTGTCTCCATTTCCTCTTTAGCTCATACTAACTGTTTTCAGAAATGCCAAAATCACCTCAAACTAAGCTAAAAACTTTTACATTAGTTTGTTGCAAATTTAGCAGTTCCCCATCAATGTTTTCTAATGTTATGCTTCAAAATGCGCAGAAGACAACATTAATAGTAACACGACTAATGTTGCTAAATAAGTGCTACATTCAATTTAGCAACGTCTACTTCCCAAACCATCTGTTTCACTGGAAAGGGAAGGAAATTACTTTTTCTTTTTTTAATTTGAGTCTTTACCACCTGAGAACCATGAAGTAGTGCCGTAGTGCCGTAGTGAAATTGAGCTTCTTTCATTTGAGGGGGCTTGCAAAGATTAGGAACATTTTATCAGCTGAGCACTTTCAAGTAGTAATCCATTCCTTTATCACATCTCGGTTGGATTATTGCAATTCCTTATACGTTGGTGTAAGCCAGTCCTCTCTGTCCCGTCTTCAGCTGGTCCAGAATGCTGCTGCACGGCTTTTAACTGGATCGCGGAAGAGAGAACATGTTACCCCTATTTTATCCTCTCTGCACTGGTTGCCTGTCCATTTTAGAGTCCATTTTAAAATTCTTTTATTTGTCTTTAAATCTTTAAATGGCCTTGCCCCCTCCTATCTTTCTGAGCTGCTACATGTATACTGTCCTTCCTGAGCTCTCAGATCAGCGAGTCGCCTGTACCTGGAGGTGCTGAGGACTTTAAGGAAGCTCAGAGGAGACAAGGCGTTGGTGTGCTTTGAATTTTTATTTCACTTGTTTAATTCTGTGGCTGTACAGCACTTTGGTCAGTGGTACTGTTTTAAAGTGCTATATAAATAAACTTGGCTTGGCTTGGCAAGTCAAAGTTGCTCATAATATCTCTGTTTTTTCTGCAGACCAGAGTACTGACATCGACCAGCAGGAGGCGCTGCGCCTCCAGATAAAGGAGGAAGAGGAAGAACTGTGTGTGAGTCAGGAAGAAGAGCAGCTCAGAGTGAAGGAGGAGACGGATGGCAGGTTTCCATCTACCGCAGCTTCGATCAGCAGTAAGGGTGTGTGTGTGTGTGTGTGTGTGTGTGTGTGTGTGTGTGTGTGTGTGTGTGTGTGTGTGTGTGTGTGTGTG
>CAEGAF010066667.1:0-10310 GCA_903067075.1 Micropoecilia bifurca | reverse complement strand
TCTGTCAATTATGTCTGTTGGTGTATACATATATATATATATAAGTAAATATATATATATATATATATATATATATATATATATATACATATATATATATATATAAAGAGAGAGAGAGAAGAGAAGATGTGCAGTTTTTCAGCTATTGTGAGTTACTGTATTGTTCATTTATAAATCTGAGTTCTCTTTAAAGTAAATAAAGCACAGAAATGTTCATAAAAACATGGAACCCACAGCACTAGATTTGTCGCAAAAAACAAATTTAACAAGTTATTTAAGTAAATGATAATATTGTTGCTTTTAGATGATTTTCCAGCATAATAATGCAAGAATGCATCTTAAAAGATCAATAATAATTAACTCAGAAACTGGAACACATTATAAATATCCAAAATAAATAAACAAAACAACAAAAACAATAAATGAAATGAATTATGAAGCTCTGTAAACAAAATTGTCCATCAAAACAAAAGGTTGCTGAGACCAAAACACCAGACTGAAGACTTCAGTCATCCAGTTTTTGGTAGAAAACGAGAAAAGAGGAAAATTATTGATCTCATTTTATCGTGCAATCATTGCTTCTTGCAACAGGCCTGTACACACACTAATGGTTTGTTAAATTCTTAGTTGATTCTCTTAATTTCAAACCAAAACATGAATTCTGCTGCACAGGTTCCTGTTACCATGCTTGCTGAGATGCTCCACCATCCTCCGGACCAGCAGAGGCACTCCGTCCTCCACCAGGCCGCGCTCCCTCAGCTCCGGCAGCGACGCTCCAAACACCCGGGCGCTTTGGGCTGCCACAGCTCTGGATCTCAGCATGGGCATCTGGACCATCCTCTTCATGTCTTCTCTGACCAGGGCGGCAGTCTGGTTGTGCTGCAGGGAGAGAGAGAAGAGCAGAAATCAGCCATCGTGAGGCAGACGTCACTTCAGAGCTGCAGGACGGCGTCATGCTGTGGGAGGTGGAGGGAAGCGTTGCAGGTTACCAGGTTACACCTTTGTTAAAGAGAGAGAGACACTCAAACATAAGGTTGCAGAAATGAGCATTTAAGGTCATAGATTCATATCATAACAGGAGCCGTACCTGGTTACCTGTGGAGGAACACATGGCTACACTCACATGGTTAAACTCTGAGTTAAACTGTCACCTGCTCCCATTAAATCTCTGCCTCCCTTTTACCGCTGCATCGTTTTATCCGTCTTTGTTTATTCAGTTCTGCTGTCAGCTAAGACTTCCTGCTGTTCTGGGTCCTGCAGACTGGAAGGAAGTCTCAGTGCTGTTGTCATGGCTACAGCTCCGCCATGTTGTAGGTACATGGTTCGGCCTGGTTCACACTGCAGAAACACAAAGTCCTACCAACTGGTACAGGTCCGGTTTCTACTGCAAGTATCTCAGCACACGTGAAATAAGACAAAATTAACTTACAAATAACTTCACAGCAAGAAACAGGAGCTTGTTTTAAGTTAATAATTCCCTGATATGAATGAAAAAGAATTAGTCAATTGACGTATTACTTAACTTACAACATTTTTCTCCTGTGCTTTTTGTGACATACTCTGAAAATGGAGCTTGTACTTTTTTATCGTACTTCTTGCTGAGAACTTGTAAGTAAATTTCTCTTATTTCAAGTGAACTAAGATGTTTGCATTAGAAACTGGACTAAAAATACTTGGTAGGTGTTTGTTTTTGCAGTGCAAACAGGTGGACTGACTGAGAAATGTCTGAGATACGTTTCAGTTCTTAGTGGCTGATGAAAACATCAGATGGAACATTTTATTTGTTTATTTCATTAACTTACAGTTAAAACAAACCTGTCACATGCTGATATAAAGAAAAGCTTTGAATTAAAAGGAGTTTAAAGAAAGAAAAATCTTGCATATTCTCCCACAATGTGTTTTTTCTCCAATAAAAAAAATCCCCCAAAATATAATTATTGTGAATTCCTTATCCTTTACCTTTAAATTAAAAAGTAATATTTTCATAAAAACAGATCTTTATATAACTTTTACTTTAATGCTTAACCTCTTGAGCCAATTATTTTTTATCTTGTTGATCGATAAAATGTTTTTATTTCACTTCCAGGAACAAAAATCATTTTTTCTTCTAAAATCTTTGCTGTGTTTAGCCAGTTAAGCGGCCGGCTGCGCCCAGTTGTGTTTCTCAGTAAATGTTGCTGGATGTTTGTGGTATGACTTCCTGTGAAATAAAATAAAAACAAGTAAAAGATCAATTCTTTGTGTTGCTCTTAACATTTTCAGGTCACAAATTACAAAAAGTGAGCAACTGAAGCAGATTTCTACTTAAGCTGCAGTCAGGAGCCACGCAAAATTATTCAATATGTAGAAAAAGTAGCTTTCAAACTGAATAAATTAACAAATTGTAATTAATTTAAGTAATTAATTTAAGTTGTATCAACTAAACTACACAGTTGCACTGTTGCTAGTATTGTTTAAATGTAAAGATATTGACAGGAAAATCCAAACAAAACATAAAGACATCAAGAGATTCAAATACATCAAGTTGATTAAATGCTAATTATTCAAAAATCCTGCCCATTTATAAAGATAATTTCGGATTTAAGTTTTGTTCAGAAGCATTATGGAACTTTTGCTGTCTATTCATTTTATTTCCTCTGTGGAGTAAAATAAAGTTGATCCCCCCACAGATTTCCAGTTAAGCTGATCTGAGTCGAGGAGATAATGACCAGATGCTCCTGGTCCGTCTTCCTTGCATGACGACATGGTGACGTCATGCAGAGTGTTGGTAAAACAGCAGAGGTGAATGAAGTCACTGCCTCAACATGTGCAAACAGAGGACAGATGCACATTCATGTATCAATAACCAGTCAATTATTCTATTGATTATTTTTCAGATGAAAAAATGGTCACATTCTGTAGATTTTTCATTAATCACTAAAGCTTACTTTATAAAAATGCAAATAAATAAATAAATAAAATAAAATAAATTATTCCGTTAATTTTTAAAATAAAAAATAAACATTTTATTGCCTAAAATGCTCTTTGTGTAAAAAATACATTAATACAGTCTAAAGTAGATGTTTCTAATATTTTTTTCCATTAACCGATTAATAATTGCATAGCAGAAAGTGTTGGACAGAAGATTTTTCTTTTCTGGAATTTAAACCAGGTGAAGCTAAAACTGGCACTAGATGAGTTCTGGGTAGAACAAATGTACAAAGAAGGTTTTATTTAAAACAGCTGAAACACTGAGTGCCTTTAAATCTCAAATTAAAACCGTCCTGTTTAGAGTTGCTTATGGCTAAATTTTATGTCTTAGGTCTGAGAATCCTTGTAAGTTGCTTTTAATAATGTTTTTATCTTTTTTAATCTTTTTCAAAATCTCTGTCTCTTCCTGTTTATATTTTTATTTTAAATTGTGTAAAGCACTTTGAAATGCCTTGCTGCTGAAATGTGCTATACAAATAAAATTTGATTGATTGATTGATTGATATTTATTAGCTTAAGTGCAAAAATGTTTATGTTTCTACAGTTTTGACTGAATTAGTATTCTTTCAGTAATTGGCCTTCAGTAATTGACGATCACGTTGTCATTTGATTAATCACAATTAATCCGATTAATTATTCCATGTTCGGTCTGCAGGCTGTCTGAGGTGATCAAGAACCAGAATCCAGATCAAACACATTCCTGCCTGTTTGTCACTGTGGGAATGAAAGTGAAAGTGAAGAGAGAAACACAAAGCTCTCCTGATCCCAAGGTCTCGTCTGTGGACTGAAAAAACTCTCCGCTCAAAAAGATTGTGCTGCCACATAGTAATTCAACTTTCTGCCAGGCCTTTGGGAAGAAGCTGGCTGAGAACAAAAGGTTTCAGGAAGCCATTTTCCTCTATTGTTTACAGAAACAGGCTGCTGTGACGCATCTTCTGTAATCCTCCCCCGTTTTGACAATGTTTTCACACTTCATGAACACAAAGACACACAGTTCTATGAAGAAATGCTTTAAACCGCATCTCCAGTTGGCTTACATTTAGCAGAAAACGTTGGAAAATATGTATTTGGTTGATTTTTCTTTCTGTATTATATCAATGCCTCTTGGAGATAAATCTTATACTGTTGAAAAACCAGTTTATTTGCCTTAAAATGGTGAAAAGAAAAGCAAATTTAAGTATGTTCATTGCAGCCATAAATAACTTGACAGATTCCCTCTGCCAAAGCTGAACAGGTTTTGGTGGAGGCAGTGTCATGATGTGGGCTGTAGCATCTCCCTTAAAGCTGCAGCATCTCCCTTAAAGCTGCAGCATCTCCCTTAAAGCTGCAGCATCTCCCTTAAAGCTGCAGCATCTCCCTTAAAGCTGCAGCATCTCCCTTAAAGCTGCAGCATCTCCCTTAAAGCTGCAGGATCTCCCTTAAAGCTGCAGCATCTCCCTTAAAGCTGCAGTATGTAACTTAAAGCTGCAGCATCTCCCTTAAAGCTGCAGCATCTCTCTTAAAGCTGCAGCATCTCCCTTAAAGCTGCAGCATCTCTCTTAAAGCTGCAGCATCTCCCTTAAAGCTGCAGCATCTCCCTTAAAGCTGCAGCATCTCCTTTAAAGCTGCAGCATCTCCCTTAAAGCTGCAGCATCTCCCTTAAAGCTGCAGTATGTAACTTGAAGAACATTTTTTTTGCGTATTAGTTGAAACTGTGTCTTTTGTGACAGTATCGTATGAAACAGATCATTTGCCTTCTTCCAGCACTATCGAGAAGTAACCAATCAGAGCCAGGAGGCGGGTCTTATCGCTGTTAATCAAGCTGCTCATTCTTTCTCTCCCTCCACCTCTGCTACGCTGCAGATAGCTGCTAGTTAGCATAGCTACCGATGATGGCTGATAACCAGTTTTTCTGCAACAGTACCTTATTTCTCTGTCATTAGCACATTTAGTAGTGAGTACATGAGGGTGATTGACAATGCTAAGTTCCGCCTCTATATTGATTGATAGTTGACAGTTTTTATTGATTGCTTTGAAGAAGTTTTTACGAAAAACTTCTAATTCCAGTCGCAGATTTTGTCACGTATAACTTGGGAAAATGTCTTCGGAGTGAATACATTTTCATTCATATTTACTTTAAATAAGGTCTTATATGTTGCTGAAAAGTTACTTGTAAGTTAATTTGTCTTATGCATGTTTACTACGGTATCTGAACTGGAAACTGGACCAAAAACACTTGGTAAGATTCTCTATTCTGGCAGCGAAGAACTGAAACATCTTGCTGGGAATCCTTCATTTCCTTTAAACCACAGATTTCAGAACTGAGTTTGTGGACCAAACGTCCCGGCTGGATCATCTGGTCCTGCTTTCTGCTGTCTGATTCCTGGAGGGCCGACGGGTCCCGGCACGTCTTGGCCCTCCTCCCCCTGCAGCTCCTTTTTCCAGGCTCCCTCCAGTATGTGGGTGGCCACTGGGCCAACAGGCAGCAAAAGCTCCACAGACGTCAAAAACAGCTCGGAAAAAACTTACAGTGGGGAAAACAAAAAAGGAGGAAAAGGGAAGTTTTAAGCAAGTGATGAAATAACAGAGATGAAAAGTCGGGAGTTTGTGATTTCTTTGTGTTTTACATGCACTGTTATTTAAGAAAAGAGATCAAATAAGAGCATTTGATCACTTTAAAAGATAAAGTTACTTCTACTTCATGAAGAAAAGCAGGATTGAGAGCAGGAAGCAAACATTTTTGCCAGTTTCCCCCCCAATACAGCCACTCAGAGGAGAACCGGCTCATTATTTTTACCCTTAAACTCTCGTCCACAAGTTGCTTTACTTACACAGATGGTCATAGCTCCTGCCCCCATTCTTCCACCAAAAAAACTCCAGCAGAGGCTTAAAGATGAGGAGCAAAACTGCAGCTACCCTCCTCTTCCTCCTCCTCCTCTGTCAGAGGAAAAACCCCAGACCTCTGGCCAGAGGTCCGCCTTTAACCCTCAACATCTGAATCCTCCAAAAGCAGAAAGAAGATCCAGTTATGAAGTTTGTTGGTCAGTCGGTGCCAGTAGATCCAGCACCGTTCAGCCCCATGAGGTACAGATTAGTCCCTCTTCCTCCCTCTTTCCTCCCCTCTGCTCTCCCATGCTGAAACCCGAGCCGAGCTCTCCTATTGGCTCACCGAGGCTCTCATGTGACTAGGGATAAAATCCCAAACATGAACACGTCCTGCAGACTCTGCAAGGAAATGAGGCTGGAAGATGGATGATATCAGGGAAGAGAGGAAGACGGACAGCTGGGATAAAATCAGTTCATTACTAAAATATTATGTTTAAAAATGAAACTAAATTCAGAGGATTTTTTAGGAACTGTAGCTGTAAATATTGATGATTTTTAAAAGCCTTTAATCAAGGTTTGTAGATTTATAATGTGGAAATTGAGTAAAAAATCCAAACCTTAAACATTTTTAAAAAATTGTGACCATTTATTACTATTCAGCACATTTTTAAAATTTATTTTCTGTAATATTTTCAGAAAGCTATAGGGAAACCCATTCAAACAAAACCTGTGCATTGATTAGAAAAATGTGCGTATTCTCTAAAATAATTTAATTCAACCAAGAGTTTAATCATAGAGAAGATAACAGCAGGTGAAATAATTCAAAAGTTAAAAGAAGTGACAGTTTTGACAAAAAAAAGGGCTTTGGGAATAAAAATAACTTTTATTTGAATTTAATCACCATAGTAAGCAGTGGCTCGTTATTTTTAGGTTAATTTATGAATCATTTTCTGATTAATCCATCATCAGGTAAGTTTCTATCTTTTTAAAAGCAGTAATTTCACCCAGATGATGAAAATTTGACTTTTTCCTCAAAGTATAACAAAAATATTGTAACATTTTAAAAATTGAGAGGCACAATTAAACAGGAAGTTTAAATATAAACACCATTTTTCAAATATATTGAATTTTATTTGAACATAAATGTGATTGTAAACAAACACAGACATTATTAAATATTCTCTACTCTTACTTAAGTCTTTAAGACAATAAAACACAACTCTGAACTCTGAAAGTCCTGATCTGTGCAGATTTCATCTGTTTTCGTACATGAACCTCCGGATGTTGTCCTGGATCCAGTGGCTGAAGGCCGACACTCGGGTGAACACCGACGGCTTCTTGTCTTTGATGCAGCCCTGCGGTCCGAAGCTGACCACACCGTGAACCTCCCAGGTCCCAGCGACGGAGCAGGCAAACGGGCCGCCGGAGTCGCCCTGCAGGGCAGCAGAACAAACACTTCTGATGAGACGACGACTCCATTCTGGGTGGACGGTTTATTAATAACCAGCCTGAGGTTTTGTTGACCTGTTCAGTGCTTCCTGTAGCTCTGAGACTCTAATTGTCGCAGAGCGCGGTTGGTCATTACGGCAGACAAATAATGCCCAAATGTGCTTTTTGTCCAATTATAGCTGCAATCTGGGCAGCGGCGATTTCTAGTCAAGGTTGAGAGACGGCAAACAAAACAGCTGATTGAGGATTGAAAAGACGACCCAGATACGTGACAATAACACACTTATGTAACGATCAAAGACTTGAAAAGAAATAATTTAAGTTTTTTAAAGTGGGCTTCCTGTGTGGCCACAGGGGGGCGATAATAAGGCCTCAGAAAGATGTATGGAAAATTGAAATATAAGGAATTTTATATGATGCCTTGTTATTTAATAGCAGAATTGTAGAAAAATGACAGAGGACTACATTTCTGACAAAAAATCTCTTAATTTTGAGATTAGGCTTAGAACATTTTTAAAGAAACAAAAATTTGAAATTTCAGAGCTTGAAAAGTTTAAAATTAGTAATAAAAAACCTCAGAATTTGATGTAAATCTCAGTTATTTTTGAAAAAAATGGGAAATTTTAAACTTTGTCAAAAATTTGCTAAAAAACTCAGATGTTGTGAAAACAATTTCAAAAATTTTCTAGAAAATAATGTGAAATTTCTGCATGATCAAAAATCAGAAAAATTCAACTTTTGACACTGAAAATTTCTGAAAGTCAAAAAATTTCAACTTCTGAAACTGAGAAATATCAAAGTCTTTTTTATATAAAATTCCTGAGATTATTCTCAAAATAACATCCTTTGTAACATGTAAAAAATGCTACATTGTTGGTGGGTTTGCAAAGGGATTTCCCGGCTTTGGGAACCAAGGCGTGGAAAAGTTTGTGAACCCCTGGCCTGAACTGTCCTGGGTTTGTTTTCAGAGTGTTTGGTTGAGTGCGAACCTGGCAGGCAGACTTCAGCTCGTCGGGGGATTCGTAGCCGGCGCAGATCATGGAGGGCCGAAGCGAATCCCACCAGTATGAAGGTTTGCTGCAGGTCTGGAAGTCAACAACTGGAAGAGCTGCTTGGTTCAATGTCTTCGCCACGACAGGGAACAAGTTACCTGAGAAACCAAAATGTTTCAGATGTTACAAGTTCTTCCACCCAGGCTTGTTACTAATGTATTGAGAATCCTTGTAAGATGTCGCTCTGCTAAAACTCTGTTTGAGGAGACACCATAAGGGCAAGTCCTCATGTGGATCAATGTTTTAAAAAGTTTTTATTTTTACTTTTAATAATGTTTTTATCTTTTTTAAATCTTTTTAAAAATCTCTGACTTTTTCTGTTTTTAATTTTATTTTAAATTATGTAAAGCACTTTGAAATGTGCTATACAAATAAAATTTGATTGATTGATTGATTGATTGATGTCTGTTCTAATATTTTGTACTGGAACAGGGTTGCAGGCTGCTGGTCCTCATGCTTGGAATAAACTACAAGGCTCTTAAAATGGAAAATAAAGTCTTAGCAAGTATTTTTGGTCCAGTTTCTAATGCAAATGTCTTAGTACAATGGAAATAAAACTAAACTAACTTACAACAGGACAAAGAAGCTTGTTTTAAGTCATCAGAGACACTAAAAAATGCAGAAATAAGAGCTGTAAACTAATCCCTTTCTCCGGAGTACCCGGAGAAAACCCACCATGCACAGGGAGAACATGCAGACTCCATGCAGAAAGACCAGGGCCGGGAATCGAACCCAGAACCTTCTTGCTGCAAGGCAACAGTTCTACCAACTGTGCAGCTCCATGTAAACTAATTTGGCTAACAAAAAAGTTTGAAATAAGCTGTCAAATACAAATAAAAATACTTAATACACAAATTAAATTGTCGTGGTTCAACAGAACATTTTAAAATGCTCAACACCAAAATATGTCCACCTTTCTCGTCTCCCCATCCTGTGACGAAGCACGGCGTCCCGGCCGGCATCACGGCTCCGGGTCTCGGCAGACAAACGGGGCTGATTTCCCTCGTCGTGTTGACGGGTTGACTCAGATGCACCAGCGCGATGTCATAGCTGATGTCAGAGGGATCCTGCTCGTACACGAAGCCCTCGT
This sequence comes from Micropoecilia bifurca, assembly GCA_903067075.1. Taxonomy (NCBI): domain Eukaryota; kingdom Metazoa; phylum Chordata; class Actinopteri; order Cyprinodontiformes; family Poeciliidae; genus Micropoecilia; species Micropoecilia bifurca. Next base: position 944 of record CAEGAF010066667.1, on the reverse strand, counting down.
GTCGGATTATCTCGTCCACCTGGAGGCACTTCTCCGCCGAGGGAACGTCCATGGAGGAGTTCATGTGGTGTTTTCCCAAACACATGCGGTACGAAGACGGTTTGTTCAGAGGGCTGAAGAGCACATGGAGCAGAGATATGTTTCAATACAGTAATCGATTAAACATGATTTAATAGAAAGCAGATTTTTTTTTACAGCACTTAGTGGCAAAAACAGCTGGCTTGAATGTCAAAGATGCAGATTAGACAACTAAACAACCAACTTAAGCTAAAATGTGTTGATAATACAATAAAAAAGTGTATTTATTGTGTAAGATACTGACAACATGAAACAGTGAGCAGCAGTAAGGATCCATTCCTCGTGAATTAAAGAGCCTCCACAGTTGTGCAGGTAAGGGATGGGAGGCAAGAGAGTCGCCTGCAGAAACAAGAAAATACAACATTATTTTACATTTATTCATTCCTAGTCAGAGAGGAAAAGATTAGGGAAAAGATTATTTTTAATTATAATAAGTCATAATATTAGGAGAGCAAGTTTATAGTGTTATGAGGTTATTATCATTATCAGTAGCTGGACTTTGAAATATTGTGCAAATGACTGAAGGACTTCAAAGAAGAACCAAAGTAGCTGAGCTGTCAGATCTCAATAGCTCAGTCCAAGCTTTGCTCTCATTAAAGGAACTTTTTACTGTAATTTTTATTGTTAGTTTCTAGTGTTTTACGACCAGAAATTCTCAATTTAACAGTTCCTAATTAGAAATGACACGACTGCTGAAGATGAACAGACTACTATCGTAAGGCTGTAGTGATACAATAATCTCACGATACGATACAATGCATGATATTCTGCTCACGATACAATTCAATATACTTTTGCGATTTTCTGAAAGATTTTAGAGGGACAGAGTGATTTTGGTGACATTTTGTGACTGTTATAAAGTTGGA
>CAEGAF010066660.1:0-28315 GCA_903067075.1 Micropoecilia bifurca | reverse complement strand
TTACTTTAACACCAGCTGACATGGACACATATAGACACTTTTGGGTGTTAATTCAACACTGGCATTTTTACTGTGTATCACTCTTTTCCAATCTGACTGGCAGATTAACTTCTGGCCTTTCTGGAACGCCGTCCTCAAAGGATAAAAAAAAAGTCTGGCTCAAAGTCTGTCGTCTTCCTCAGAGCTGATCCCCTCAGGTGTATTAGACCCAGTCAGGGATACGACCAGAACTCCTGACAGAGTGGTTGTGTGAAGCGCAGCAGAAGCCAGTCGGTGTTGTATTACGGTGCTTTAAAAGGGCAACGATAGACTCTTTCTGCTGGAGGTCAAGCGCTGACTGCAGAGAAGTTTGGCTTGCTTTAAAATCTAGAGTTAATTCAGAAGTGCATCTCGATCCGCTTCGTGTCCGGGTTGCTCTCTGCTTTCTTTTCCTTCAGCCCGCATCAGCGCTGCTGTCTTTAGATACCCAGGAGCTTTCCTTTCCCTTCACTTTAATCTCCATCACTCGTCGTGTTCGCTGGCTAAACTCTCCCCATTTCACACTGTCGACCTTTACTCTCTGCTATTTGATTTGCACTTTGCAGCGCCGCACCTCGCTTGACTCGCACTCGGTTAAGTGTCAATCTGGACAGGCGTCTGTGGACAAGAGACTCGACTCTCCTGCTCAAACCTCTTTAGTGCCTTTTAGTTGTGCTCAGTTGACATTTCTGCAATTTATGGATGCCTTTGGTTTGTTTATTTCAGGCATTCTGCTCCAAGTTTCGCATATCTTTCTTGTTTGTCAGAATAAAATTGACTCGGATTTTTCTGTGAAGTGCTTTAGGAGACCAACTAAAACAGTAAATCTGCAGACTTGGCATTCGCTGTGAGTCAGGATGCGGATAAACTGCTTTTTGTTGAGCTCAAAAACTTATTTTACAAATATGACTCTGGCATTCTGCATTAGTCTGTAACAAAAGGCTTGAACTGCTGGAAAACGAACCGTCCAAGGACACGTTTTGAAATATCTGAATCGTTTTCATTCCAAACATTTATTTTGTGTGAACTTTGGCTCGTTAATGTTGGTTTTCGGTGATATTTGTTCATCACCGAGTTAAATTAAAACAATGTTCCAAGAGGAGCTGCTGGAGTCCTGCAACTTTTTGATCGGTGCAAAATCCAATACCACTGACAAATTATTTATTTACCTTTCCAGACACACAATAACTTAATTACATTATTCAGCGGAATACCAACTGGAGTTTGAAGCCCATTTAAGACAAGTTGTATCTTTCTGCATATTAGAAGAACTTTATAATATAACTATAAAGTTTAGCAGGTTTCTGAGGTCCGTAAGCTGAGGAGTGTAGAGTTCGTCATTCAAGACTTTACAATCTCAAACAGAAGTCAAGTTGACGACTTTTCTTCTTGTCTCCTCTCATCCAAAACACAGTTTCAGTAAAATGCAAAAGTTGTTGCCAGAACATTAATTAATTGAGCAATTAGGACATGTGAGTCACTGACGTGTTGCCCTATACTGTTACATTTTTGGATTGTTGTCTCCTGAGCCCAATGTCCCAAACTATTCTGTGTCCCATAGATGTCAAAGATGGAAAAACGACATAAAGAGATGAATCAGGGATGTAGAGCAGGTGCTAGATAGATTAAATCGGAGACAAACTCCCCATTTAGGGCTGTTTTTATTATGTTTAACACAAACTGTATCTATTTATTATAGACTTGCACAAAGTGGAATTATGAAAATAAATTCACTTAATGGAAACATGTCAATTTCAGGGAGAAAAATGTTTTTTAGGTAAGTGTTTAGTATGATGTGTTTTTTTTAGCTGTATCAAAATTAGTGTGACTCACAGAACTGCAATGGAAACACATTTTTCACTTCGCAAGAGTCATGTGATCAACAACTGGATGTTACTACTGCCAGAAAATATGAAGAAGACAGGAAGTGGTTGGAGGATGATGGCGCTGCATGTTTTTATCACTAAAATTTATTCACGTGTGATTTTAATTGCATTTCCTATTAAGCCAGCATTAGCAGAATATCGACAAAGTTTTGCACAAACATTTATGGCTTCTTTCATTCCTCTCTCAAACCACGTTTTGCCCGTCCAAAATCTGCACTTTTCTGTTTTCATATTGGTTTTCCTTGTTCTTCAAATGTAAATGAGTTGTGAGCCGACAATTTTGCTCTTCTGTGTTGGGCCATCTGCCGTTTTCATTTCCTCCAATCTAGAAGTTTGAACATCTCTTTCCTCAATGGATACCAAACCTCTGCGCTTGTTTTCGGGGGTTTTATCCTGGGATGATCCAGCCTCTGCCTGCGTCTGCTGCTGGGCTTAACATGCAGAGATATTATGCTTAGAAAATATCCTCCTTACAAAATGACGATTTTCCTCCGCTGCTTCTTATTTTCCCTCTCAGTGGGCTGAGTGGAGGGTTTTCTTAAAATGCGGGATTGCTTCATTTTTAAAAGTGTGACGGTCACTTTAGATTCCAAAGCTGGGTTTGGAGCTCTTCTCCTGTCTGTGAGAGGGAAATGGAAAGCACCATTATCTACAGCACATGGTTCTCAGTCATCCCATCTTTCATCTTCTGAATGAAAAGTCAAGATAACAACTACTGAGAGTACAACCAGCTCCAACGCAGATTTTCCATTTGAACAAAGCTTGAATTTGAAGTATTTGACAGTGGTTCGTTTTATAAACCTCTACATTGATGGCCTTTTTATGTTGGAGCAGTGATGTTTACAACAAGTGGGAAGTAAGTATAGGATTGTCCTTTTTTCTGAACCTAAAGCTTCCTAAGATACATTTTCCATCATAGCTCTCCTGCTGTTGAAAGTTTCTCACACAAAACGTGTCTCAAGGTTGTGACCAATAACTTTTCCTGCTTTGTGAATCAGTTTGTAAGCTTGTTTACATTCCTTATTGTTTACATTTCTTGCCTGCAGCTAAACAAGTCCAGCTAGTTAGCCAGCTAATGTTAGCTTCCATTGTATATATTTCTACGAAGCTCACTAGGTGTTTATTTCATTTTCTGCTTCATTTATGCTCCACTGCAAAGCATATTGCAATATGAAGTATAAGTACAATTTTTAGAATATTTATTGTCCTTTTTATAGCCGATTTTGTTTAGCTAAAGTTGTTAGCTCTGTTCAAACGTGATGCTAGCGCTACTCATGCTTGGGTCAGTACTACTTTGTTTTATAAACCCCTAGACCTAAATTTTTTAAAGGCTAACTAAAGATGTATTTTTGCTGAACTTAAGTAGCCATAACAAACATGTCCCTAAATACTTAAGACCCATTTTAAATAGCTTATAACTGCATATTCTAATAGAGCACACAGCAAATTTGTGCTCAGTTTTTGGCCCCACCAAAGCTAATTTCCAGTCTTCCTTATCTCCACTTTTGAGGGTTTGACCAATCAGCAGCAAGGAAAATAAATGGTGCTCCTGGATTGGCTGCTTTGAAAACACTGCAAATAATTTGGAAAAATCTGTAAATAGATTAAAGTAAATCGGCAACAAACAAGATTTGAAGCTAAATCAAGTTTCAGTCTTGATAGACAACAAACACCAGCCCCTCTAGTCCTTTATAGAAACAACTTGGATAAATAATAAAAACAATATTAGGTTAGCGGGGAGTTTTAACATGTATGTTTTCAGAGTTATTTTCTCCAGCATTTTGAATATATGGAGTTCACAGAATTAGAAATAAAAAGATGCCAAACCAAATCAATATTATCCAGATTCTTTCTGTTCCAGTAATGTTAAGATGCTACAAAGACTTTTAGACTACAATTAATTCAAAAGTGACAACATTTTTCCACCACATTTCAGATCCCTTTGTTTTATTGTCCTTCATGTGAGAAATCAATAAGAAAATCTCTGGAAACCTCCCTGCACTGCAGATTAGCTTGTATATTGAACATATTGTCAGCATTCTGTTTGTCGGCTGTAATGAATTTTGCGCATTCAGTGTTTGTTTTTGTTCGCTCTTTCTTGTACGTTTCAAGCGACGTTCTGGCTGCTTGTCAGAAATCAACCACATTTTCTTTCTTTCTTTTTTAACGTCATCATTATTTCATTTCTAACTGTGTTCTCCTTTCCCCCTAAGAAGCAAATGCCTAGAAAGAAAGAAAGCTAATTTTGATGTTTTGTGAAAGCAAACAGTTTTTCCTGTGTAACACGTTGAACAGAACAAAAGCAGCTGGAGTTGATTAATACAGCAGAGAAACCTGAACGTTTCTACTTGTAACCGGATCTTCGGCTCATTTTTGAACATCTTCTTGTGCCAAACCTGGTGCAAAAGAAGAGTTGGAAGTTTTTTGTTGCAGCTTAGTCAGAGAAAGTGAAACTCTGTCTTGTCAGAGTTGTATCTCCCTGCAGAAGCTGATGTCTCTTCAGAAAGACGTTGCATTGATCAGAGATCTATCGATTTGCGTCTTCTCCGTTTCCACCAGTTGCGCGCTTGTTAATGCTGCTCTCTGTGAAACGACGGCGCCAAAGTGCTCCTTCTTCCCCATCTTGTCTTCTTCATCAGCTCATAAAACAGATGCTGTACCTTTTTACCTCATTTATCAATGCCTCTCTGTTCCCCTTCCCAGCTCCCTTTCTTCATATCTCCTCCATCGTCTTTTGTCGGAGTGCCGCCGCTGACAGGAAGGTATTGTGTGTCTGATTGCAGGGAATCACTGGCAGCGTGTCATTGGCTTCCTGCACAGGAGAAAGTACTAATGGTTGGAAAATGGGAGCCTGTGAACCGTTGCTACCTTTGTAAAACTCGCTCCCAGTGACTCCTGCATCAGTTAGTCAGTTAATTGAACAGTGAAACATGAGCACATTTGTAGCTGTTTAATTGAATTATTGAATTCTCATTTAACAAGGCATTTCAAAGATTTCACACAATTACAGGTTTTCAGGTCACCAAGTTTGAATTTATGTCTTGGAAGAAACTTGGAGGAATCTTTACTGGTGAACGTTTAGCTTGATTTGAACTCGTTTTAACTCCAAGAAATGGCTTGTTCCCAGTCAACAAATGGGAAAATTAGTATTTTTCTTATCTTTCGCTGCGTTTCCGTTGCAACTGTGTGCAAATCTTTGCCTATATTTTGCTAATGTGGAAGAAAATAAAATTTTGCAATTGTGGTGGTTTTCATTAACCCTTATCGTCCGAAAGGTGTTGCAAACGACACATTTTTACAGGCCAACTTTACGGTACCGTAACACTGTGATACTTTGCGATATCTGAAAAATTATAATTGTTTCTGAAAGGGGAGACGTTGCGCTTTCCAGCCAATATTGGGTTATTATGGTAATTTCATCCCGTTGTTGCAGGGAGCATGTTTTTCTTCGGTTTACTCTGTTGAAACACTTTTTTAATAGACGGTAAATTTGCTACTAGATACTGAAAGTTCCAGTTGTTATGGACAAAAGGGCAAAAATATTTACTCACAGGACATTTAAACCTTCAACAGTTAAATAAGAAATTAAATTAGAATTGTGAGTAAGATTTTTCATGCGATAAGTCATTAAAAATCATGGCAGCGACAGATGTAAGAATTCAGATTCAACATGTTCAAATGAAAAGCTTTATGAAATGCATGATGCTGCTGAGGACTCTGATGAATTCAGCTGCACATTGTCTGCAAAAAACAAAAACAAACAATCGTTCTCCTACCACTTCCTGTCATCTTCTTTGTCGTTTCTGCCAGTAGTAACATCCTGGTGTTGGTCATGTGACTCGTTTCCATTGTAGTTTTGCAAAAGCCATAACATCTTGGCACAAAAACTTAATCAAAAGACAGTTTTTCTCTAAAATGACAATTTCCATTGAGCTAATTGTTTTTCATAACTTAAATTTGCGCAGCTACTGCCTATTGATTATTTTACATATTTTTATGCCAAGTATGGGAGTAAATTCAGTTAATTTGCAATGGGAAGATGTAGAACCTCAAAACTGATGTACTTTCATGACCTGAAAGTAAATCAGAAATTAAACTAAATAAACCAGACATTTGTCCCTCTTTCCATCAGATTGTTCATGTCTTTCTTGTAAATATTTGTGAATAAACTCCAAATTGAACACATAACCTTACTTTGGCAAATCTTTTCTTTATCGGCTTTGGACTGAACCGGAAAGTTTTGTATCAACTGAAAATAATTGATGCCATAAATGAATCACAGCAGAACATTTTTTTCTGCATTGAGCAATATTTAGTTTGGAGTTACTGCTGTAGGGTTTTATGAAAATAAAAAATAGAAAAAGCTACCAGCTCATTAGCTTTTCAGCGCTGGAGTGAGTCGAATCTCTTTGGACGAGTCGTTGAGTCGGTGGTGGAGGTGAATATTTCAGGTTTAGACGGATGAAAGAATCAATTAAAGAACAGAAGTATTTTTGGAGAAGCAGCAAAACCTCCAGCAGCCTCTTCATTTTGTGAAATATGAAACTGAGAAACAGCTGCATTGCTTGAAATATTAAGATCGATGAGTATGTTTGGGAGACATTATATAGATGATTTATCTCTCTTTTTCTTGTAATTGACCAATCCTTTGGGCTTCAGACGTTACTGTATAAAGACACTTTCCCTCCTCCACAGGTGGAGCATCAATCATGTTTGGACTGATGCAGGATTTTGTTGTCCTTTTCTCTTCCTGAGGTCATATTTCATCTGTTGTGCTTGGAGAATTAATGTGTGCATGTAATTTATGACCCACTCAGACAGGAAGCTTTATAGCTTCATGCAATATTAATACACAGTGTGTATTCAGCCTCATTCTGAGGTTACGGTCAGATCGGTGGGTATTGTGATGTCTGTGATGTTGCTGTATTAAAGGCGCAGACTGAGCTGGAGGCGTTTTATTCTGTCTGTTTCCCTCTTTCTATTGCACAAAATAACCCAGGAATGCTTGTTAGGATTTAAGGTTAAAGTTTATATCCAGTATGTTTTACATCGTATATAACAACATGATATGGAAAACTCGTAGAAATACTATCACACAGTAAAAATGCTGGTGTTGAATTAACACCCAAAAGTGTCTGTGTCCAAGTCAGCTGGTGTTAAAGTAACACCTTTGAAAGTGTTAAAAGATTGACACCCATATTTTTGTTAAATTAACTTTGGTCTATAATAATACGATGAAAAGTTAAACTTTTCATTTCTGTGTATTGTTTTGAATGTTTCACACTGGATTTGATTGATATTGACACCTTAAGAGTCAATTATTTACTTTTTTAACACCACATTATGTTTGGTGATCAACACTACACTGGTGTTACTTTTAACATATTTTAGCACCAACACCGTTGTAATGTTAATGTGACTCTGTGTTGTTGAATTTAACACCAGCTGACTTGGACACATATAGACACTTTTGGGTGTTAATTCAACACTGGCATTTTACTGTGCAGAGAATTAACCAGTCAATACGCAGGACTCTGATTCCTCACTGTTCAGCCAACGGGAGATTTATTACCCATCTGAGACAGTCCAACACATCACACTACTATCCAAAATCTCTCTTTTTGCTGGATGCATCACTTTTTATAGGACTTCATCTCTGCTGGTGTGTATTTGAAGGTTTCCACCTTCCATTTATACACATACAATGTATGCATGTTGCATTTTCTAGTAATTGAAATCTGCTCCATCTCAAAGCCGTCGAATAACAAATTAGTCAAGTCGTTACTCCTTATCTGTCCTAAATTCCCTTCTGACTTTTTTTGGCTCTGGTCGGTCGTCTTGAGCAATCAAGCAAAGCGTCACAACGTTTTCCCTGCAGAATTATAAAAGCATTTCTCTCCAACAGTACCAAACCGTGCACTGAAATGAAATGGATTCGATCATTTTACCTCAGTTCACAACACGATGGCCACCCAAGAAGACCACCATAGCATATCTAAGATATTTGGGGAAAAAATGCAGCTGGCACAAAAATACTTATTTAGGACTTAGAGAAGTTATTGAGTTAAAGACAAACACTCCAAGTAACGTCATCTATCTGTTCTTGTCCTAATACTTTACTCTTTTGCTTTCTATGCCACTAAAGTGCTAAAAGTTCTTACTTTTAACATGTTTGGCCCTAAAAAGTGACTTTGTATCCGTGCTGCATCAGTCAAAATGCTGATGCAGCCAAACATTCTCATCCATTTGGCTCAGACACAGAGGAAAATTGGTTGGTGCTGCAGTGAAATAAACATGTTGGAGAAGATTTTTGATAACGTGGCTTTAGATTTATTTAATCAAACTATTTGTGGGCCTCAGTAGACGATTTATACGGACAGAAGACAAATAAACCCTTATTAATATGGATATCCTGACCTTGAGAATGATTTTCTGTTATTGCATTGGGATGAGAGACGTTGTTCTCATCCTTCAGTTTTCTTTTTTGCATCAGTTTAGTGATTTTTGAGCCTCATCTGTATTTCCTTCTTGGCTCCTTGGGAAAAGTAAGAGTGTTTACTCTTTTCATTATTGTTGACAATGAGTGATTGTACATCCATTTGGGACGGCCTGATGGAATTGTCTTCTTTCTATCTTTTCTGTAATTTTCTCTGAGACAAAACTGAGTGCTGGTGAGAGACACAATAGGTCCTTATACAGTAATTTATTTAGACCAATTCCTAAATGTTATTTTAATTCAATAATGTTCAGATAATAATAATAATGAGTGAGATCGGTTGATTTCCTGTGAACTCAAAACATTTATTGTTTTTAAAGCTGGGATAATTCATTTATTGTGAAATGTTTGTGCAGGAAGCTCAGGATTCAGTTGGAACGTTTTACATTTCAAACCGAGAAACAATTATTACAAGAGTGGAAAGTAATTTATTCACTTTTTTCTAATAAACATATTAATAGGAGCCTGAGCTCTGGAGAAATCTTTGCTAATAGCTTCAGCAGAGTTTCCGGGAAATGATCGGTGTGAGCTGTTTAATTCAAACTCAACGGTTGCTCAGCAGGCAAGCTAAATAAAAGCTTTCATCACTTCTGAAAAATAGCTGCTGCTTTAATTCGTTCATTTTCTACATGCAGCTCGCCACCTTCTATAGTACGTCTTTATAAACCTGCCTGACAAGAAGACCCAGTCCTTTAGAGCAAATGAATTTGCCATCACCTTGCCTTGTAAGTGACACTTTAATGAAAACTAACTCGGTTGCGACTCTGCTGTGTGTGCAGCTTGGAGACTCGGGCCGCGGCACCAGGCCCTTTCAGAGTGATATTGCAGTGTCAAATGTTAGATGAGCTGGATGCCTGAGTGAAAAATAGGATCAGTGCAGCCCCCTTTATTATTCATGAGCAGGAGACTCTGGTCACTGCAGAGAAATTTATTAGAGGGCAACTCCTACAACTTATACGCTGGATGCCACAGTCTATTCAGCTGCAAACTGAGTCGGCTGTTGTGTGTTAATTTAAAGACGTTGTCGTCTGTTTCACCTGCTGCATGTTCACATTCACTGTTCTTTTTAAAAAGATCCGTTCATAAACGTCAGATTTTGAGACTGATTCATATTAGCGAGTTCAATGCATCCAACTTTTCAATTAATTTTTGCTGTGGAGATGTAAATGGACAACATGGACTACGTTATTTATATATTTATTCATCATGAGTCAAATCATCAGCAGGTTTGATTGTGACGCTCAGGACTTCACTGCAGTAAGTGACACACTATTACATCACCTTGACCTTTTGTTTTGGGCCATCAGAACCGGTCTTCATCCTGATTTCTATGCTTTGACATTTTCTTCATGTACACTTGCATATATCGTATTATCCGCACTATTAGGTGCACCTAAAAACCTTCAATTTACCCAAAAGCCGACAGTGCGCCTTATAACCTGGTGAGCCTTATATATGGACCAATATTGAGCCACAACAGGTCTAACAACTACAGTAAGCAGCCGCCGACTTCATTTTCCCCCGTAGAAGAAGAAGTGCATGGTGCATGCTGGGATGTTGTCAGAATGCTGGTTTGTTAATAAAGTTTGACTGACCCATCTACCTCTGCAGGTCATTTAGCACCAGGTTCTCCACCAACATGCTGTGCGTGAACGGAGACGGGTGACCATCGTCCGGCCGCCCCGACCCAGGAAGTCTGTCCTCGCTGACCTGATTCGGAATGTTTTGTTGACATTCTTTATGTCGTCGAAGTAGCTTTAGACATTCATCTGGGAGCTTCAACTAGAGTTAGCAAGGGACCAGCAGCACCTATACATTTAAAGCCGTGGGGGGAAGAGAGACAGAGGCTGCGGCGCAGCGTGTCGGTTGGTCTGTGTTACCCAGAAAGCAGTTGGGCACAATATCACAACAGCAACACCGTGAGTGAAACAATGACTAGTGCAAACTGCTATATAAAGTACTGGGGGACCATTTCTTCATTATTACACATCCACACATTTGTAGCGTACGAAACAAATCGCGTACTGGGTGGCAACCCTAACTGTAGCGTCTATTCTATGCGCCTTATAATGCGGTGCACCTTATATATGAATAAAGTTTTAAAATAGGCCATTCATTGAAGGTGCGGCTTATAATCCTGTGCGCCTTATAGTGCGGAAAATACGGTAATCGTTTGTGGCGCCTTCATGCTTGTGGAAGTTGTTTTCTTTTTCATTTTGCCATCATGTGAGGAAACAGTCACCAACAAGAAAAAAACACCTGAGTGAAGTTGCCCCCCCACCTTCTTCAAATCAGACAAAATTAGTGTCAAACGTTTGTGCTACGTTTGTGCAGCAAAAAATTTCATTTGTGCTGCTTTGGATTTGAAGATATTAATGAAAGTGTAAAGGTCAAAAGGTCAACCAGCCGCCTGACTTTTATGAAATCAAACAAAATTGTTGTCAAACATTAGTGCTACATTTGTGCTGGTTTGTGCAGCAAAAATTTTCGTTTGTGCTGCTATCATTTTAAAGATATAAAGAAAGGTTTTTAGAGGNTGGTTGACCTTTTGACCTTTACACTTTCATTAATATCTTCAAAGCCAAAGCAGCACAAACAAACATTTTTGCTGCACCAACCAGCACAAATGTAGCCGAGTTGATGGACACCCATTTTGTCTGGTTTGAAGAAGGTGGGGGGCTGGTTGACCTTGGATGACCTCTAGAAACATTTCTTTAAAATGATAGCAGCACAAACGAAAGCTTTTGCTGCACAAACGTAGCACAAATGTTTGACACCAATTTTGTCTTATTTGAAGAAGGTGGGGGGGCAACTTCACTCAGATGAAAAAAACAGAATGGAAAAAAATATCTCAAAACATTAACATTAATATAATGAAATATCTGAACCAAGCGTTTCCTGAAAGATCTGGTTTTGTTTGTCCAAAACATAAATATAATTTATTTCCCCTACAGAGAGAAGGTCCATGTGCAAGTTAAAGGTAAAAATATAGAGAAGCTGAAAAATAAGAATAACATACAGGGAAATTTACAACGTAAGAAATGCAGAACACAGTAGGATAATTTAAAAATGCACATGATATGCATAAAACAGACAATTTACAAGAAATTTGAGCTTGTGTGGTTTTACAGTCTCATCTGCTGAGAGGAAGGATCTGTGATGACGCCTCTTTGTGCATGTAGGACGCAGCAGTCTGTCACTGAAGAAGCTTTCCAGTTAAAACAAATAAAGTTATTTTGCAATTGGTCAAGCTTGTTTGTTTTCAGTTGGAAGGAAACATGATGAGGGAATAAAAGTTGAAGCTGCTTCAGTTTTCCTTCAAGGCTGAAGTTGGTTTAGTTGTGATGATGATTAGCTTGAAACCTGTTTTCCTCCTGAGCCTTTGCAGATCTTCTTTCTGAACACATTGCTATGCACTCTGCTCCATCTCTGTAGTTATAATAAATATATTCACTATACATGAGAACAAGAGCAGGATGTGGACTTCACAAGCTGCTGGAAACGTCCTAAATCTGCTGTTCCTGTCTCGTTAGCGGGCTGGAAACAGATTTCAGGGGTGAACCCAGCAGTAATAAGTGTTGATTAGAAGATTTTGCAAAAGCATTGTTAATATTTAATGAGCTCCAGAGAACACTATGGCGTTATGCTTTTTTAAAAAGGCCTGGATCCACAGTGGTGCACAGCCCTCCTAAGATCTCCATTGTCTGTTTGCATGCCTGGTCTAGCTAACTTACAAGAGGCATGCTATGCTGTAATCAAATATTCATGTTATATATGCCTTCCTGCAGCATTAAGGACACATTTGTCTGTTTCTCTGCTTCTGTTGGATGGAAATTAGACAACCATAACATTATTGAACAGGGAAAGGCACCATGAAGCTTTGATGAAGACATTTGTTAAAAATGAGATTTACGAATGTTTGTAAACAGAGCAGTTGTCTTCTTGTAGCTCTTTGGTGGAGATGGCTGAGATTTTATTTATTTTTTTAGTTTAATTTTAGAATGAAATGGCATAAGCTCCCCCAGTCAGAGCTCTCCCTTCAAATGTCACTGTTCTCCAGAGAGACGTAGGTGTTTGATTGAATCTCTGTGGGGGCTTGTTTGCACTAATCCAGGCTTTCTCTGAGGGGAGCTTCTGACTGGAAGTCTGTATTCACACATCTGTCAAACTCCATCTGGCAAAGATTTGACTTAAAATAGCTTCTCTGGATTTCCTGCTACAATTTTACAAGAGGACTTTTGTGGAGTTTGTTCTTTTTTTTTTTGGCCAGTAAATTATTTCCTAGAAATCGACATGTTCAAAATAAATGTCTGATTAATGCAAAGAAGATGACTGCAACTTTCTTCTCTGTTAATCTAGTAAAGTAGGAAGAACTGGATTGTTTTGTTCACACAAAGACAATGATTGCAGTAAAAACCAGTGGTGGGCGGAGCTAAATGTTCCTTTAGCGCTTTAGCTAACTTTGAAGATGGTTAGCAAATTTTTCTTCCACTAAATTTTTTATTTTGCTGTTTTATAAACTTCCATTTGGATAAAGGTTGACATCAGTGTTGAAGTTTTGGCTGTTGACTGTTAGAAAATCTTCAAGTAGCTAAATGTTTTTATTCATGCTCTTATTTTGAAGTGGATGAAAACGTTAAAAACTTAATTTCGTTTTCTTTTCACCCAAAAATCCTGCAGGAAGAAACCCAAATGGGCTATAAAGAAGATATAAACATAAAAACATGTGAATTACAATGTCAAGCAAAGTTTATTTGTATTCAATTCAAAGTGATTTACTTCATAAGAACTAATAATACATTAATCAGTTATGAAATGTCAAATGAACATTAAATATGTTGATCAGTTTTCAAGTTATTAATAAAAATCAACTCTAAACAGGTGGAGTTTTTAGTCTAGAGTTTAAGGGATTCAGTGTTTCGGCTGTTTTGCAGTTTTCTTGAAGTTTGTTCCAGATGTGTGGTGAATAAAAGCTGAATGCTGCTTCTCCTAATTTGGTTCCGGTTCTGCAGAACAGACCAGAACCAGAAGACCTGAGTTGTTGCTGTCGTTATCGTTAGCTTCCACTTTAGCATCAACTGAATTAATGTTTGCGATTAATGCATTAGGCTTAGCACAGCTTTGTTTGAACAACACTGGTGAGAACATATTTAATTCAGTGCAATCAGATGTAAATAAACCTGTAAATTGCCTGTGTGACGGTGTCGGACGTATGAAACCTGCTGTTCTGAGACTCCTTGTGCTCCATGTTGTTTGACCCACACAGACTTGATGATTACATCCTCTGCCAGCGCCATCAGCCCGGCTCCAGAAATCAACCTTCTGGTCCTGCAGTGTCATTAAGCTGTCAGACCGACTCAGACACTGACTTTGGCCTCTTAAAATTGGGCTCTGATAGGATTCCTGCAACCCATGACAAATTTCCACCCAAACATCCTCTGCAGCAAATATGTCCACAATAATATAATTGAGTCTTGTAACACAGTGAAAAAGTTGTGCATGCAATCGCTTTAGGAAGGTAGATAAAGTTATACTGCTTTTTCTTTCAATTTAGCTGAACAGATCAATATGCAATGTGAACCGTATCTGACATACATTAAAGATTTTATTTTACCTGAAAAGGCTTTTTACTAAACTGTAATCATGTTAGCCACGCTAATCGTGTTAGCCACGCTAATCGTGTTAGCCATGCTAATCGTGTTACCCACAGAGTACCATGTATAAGTCCTGGGCACGTTCGAATATTTTCCAACAGAAATCACCTCTAAACCATGAATGTCTGACTTACCCAGCCTTGCAAGAACAACAGGCGTCAGTGATCTTGTCCACAGCTATATTTATGCAGAGGATGTGAAGGTCTGCTGTTTTCCTCATCGACCGATAGCATTTCGCTGTGACGCCACAATCTTGGAGGCATCGTGTGGCTAAAACACCTTGATGTCGTCCAGAAAAGATGACATGAACTTGTTGGTTCCCCTGTCCATGTTGTGGCTGATATTTTGTGAAAATCTGGCAGAAATGATACACTAATGGACTCAGAAATACTCTGTAGAGAGTCAGTTGAAATGAAAGACGCCATGTTTACATAGAAGCTAAGCTCCGTGAGGCTTTGTTTGTGAGACATGTAGTCATGTGGGACTTTCGAGGGGCGTTTCTGGGCGGAGCTTGGTCAGGTCCATTTACCAATAAATGTCTGGAGAAACAACTTATTGACTATACAAAATCAATTCAAACAATAAATAATTTTTGATAAACTTCACAAAAACCCTGTTCTGTCTGTCCTTTTCCTTTATATCTGTTTGATTCTTGAGCAATTTAGTCATTTTAATTGGCTTTAACAAACTTAAAGAGATTCTTGCGAATTTATTGCCTTGCAAGTAAATTATTATGGTGACTGTTAGGCAACAGAAAAATATGCAAAATATGTTGTATATTGTATAAAAATAGTCATAGGTTCAGCATTTTAATTTTCACAAGTTCAAGGACAAAGAAATAAACCTTGAACGCTCTTACTGATTGCATCAAAAGCATTGTTGGTGTCTAAGATGACAGAATATTTTAATTTTCATTTCAGCTGCCCAACCTTTTATGGGTGGATGGAAATCCAGATTCTTCTTGAATCAACCTCCAAGCTCTTTTAGTTTCATGTTTCCTTGATATTTTTATTGCTTAGTGTACTTGGGCAATGGACTAAGACAAAGCAATCTGTGTAATTGTGCGTGGAAGAAACTGTTGAAACATAATAAGGGATATAATTCAGACTAACTACATCAATATGAGGCAGTGGGTGGAAATGAAAACTCTCCTGTGGATTGGAAGTTGCATAATTTAATCATTGAATGCAGTTTTTGTTAAAATAAAACAAGGGACAAGATAAAGAAATTATGTTCTTCTCACTCTGTGTGATGAAGATAATTTTCAGAGAAAGCATATGATGCACAGTAAAAATGCCAGTGTTGAATTAACACCCAAAAGTGTCTATATGTGTCCAAGTCAGCAGGTGTTAAATTCAACNAACACCAGTGTAGTGTTGATCACAAAACATAATGTGGTGTTAAAAAGTAAATAATTGACCCACAAAGTGTCAATATCGATCAAATCCAGTGGAAAATATTCAAACAATACACAGAAATGTAAAGTTTAACTTTTCTTAAACCCATTTCAGTATATAGACCAAAATTAATTTAACAAAAAAAATGGGTGTCAATCTTTTAACACTTTCAAAGTGTTACTTTAACACCAGCTGACTTGGACACATATAGACACTTTTGGGTGTTAATTCAACACCGGCATTTTTACTGTGTGGCTTTTCTCTTTGGTTATTCACATCATCTTGCTCATCGCTGTGTGGAAAATAATTTAAAGTTGGCCGTACTTTACCTCTCCTGTATGCAGACAGCTGTGCGTATAAAAGAATCAGTTGCCACATAGTCGCTAATCCGAACTCCAGGAATGTGTTGGTTCTCCCTCTGATCCGGCGGCGCAGCTGCAGCCTGAGTGTTGAGGGTATAAAACGTACAAAGCCTCCCAACAACGCCATTAGGCACTCTTCTCTTCTGGCGCCAGTTGCTGCTAATTATTGCCCTGCTGCCAACACTTTGCGTCTCTCCATTTGATGTAAAGAGCAAAGAGGGAGCCGGGTTTGGACTTTATGTCCCAGTTGTGTCCCCAGAATCAACCTGCAAACTCGGGCAGATAGTTTCCCTTCATTTCCTTTTCGCCTCGTCTGATTAGAGTATCACAGCTGGCTAATGGCGTTTTCATAATTACTTCAATGATAAGTTGTTGTTGTTGTTGTTGTTATCAGGCTGTTCATGAAGGAAGCCTTTGCAGCCGGGTGCTTGTTTGGCTTGCATGTCAGAACAAATACTTCAGTGAAAACAACGGGTCTCTAAACGTGGCCATAACTACGTCCCCCATGTTTCGCTGTTTCCTGCTCAGCAATATTTAGCATACAAATAAGAAACGTTGTTTTGTTTGTCCTCTCATTTTTTCCCCCTTTATTAAAATGGCTATAGAGTTTTCTGTTTTGTTTTACGTTCTGCAGGCTTTAGGTCTCTTTGAGTCAGTTAAATCCTATTTTTGTAGGTTTATTTCTCATTTATTTTTAAAACACCTTGTTTTCTCTTGTTTCTTTATAAGGTAATTTTATTTATATAGCAAATTTCAGCATGAGGCAATTCAAAGAAACGATATGTGTACTTGGTTCTTGTTGTTACTTTAAAGATCTAGCAGTAATTTCGTAGTTGAATTTGAGGTTCTACATTTGAGTTTTGAGGTTCTACATCTTCCCATTGCAAATTAACTAAATTTACTCCCATCCTTGGCATATAAAAATGTAAAATAATCAATAGGCAGCAGCTGCGTTTCCATCAATCATAAAACTACGCAAATTTAAGTTATGAAAACCAATTTGCTTAATGAAAAATTGTCAATTTAGAGAAAGATTGTCTTTTGATGAGGTTTTTGTGCCAAGATGTCATGGCTTTTGCAAAACTGCAATGGAAACACTTTTTTCGCATCACGAGTCACATGACCAACACCAGGATGTTACTACTGGCAGAAATGACGAAGACGATGATGGTAGGAGAACGATTGTTTGGGGTTTTTTTTGCATACAATGTGCAGCTGAATTCATCAGAGCTCTCAGCAGCATCATGCATTTCATAAAGCTTTTTATTTGAACATGTTGAATCTGAATTCTTACATCTGTCGCTGCCATAATTTTTAATGACTTATCGTGTGAAAAATCTTACTCATGATTCTAATTTAATTTCTTATTTAACTGTTGAAGATTTAAATGTCCTGTGAGTAAATATTTTTGCCCTTTTGTCCATAACAACTGGAACTTTCAGTATCTAGTAGCAAATTTACCGTCTATTAAAAAAGTGTTTCAACAGAGTAAACCGAAGAAAAACATGCTCCCTGCAACAACGGGATGAAATTACCATAATAACCCAATATTGGCTGGAAAGCGCAACGTCTCCCCTTTCAGAAACAATTTGAATTTTTCAGATATCACAAAGTATCACAGTGTTGCGGTGCCGCAAAGTTGGCTTGTAGAAAAGTGTTTTTTGCAACACCTTTCGGACAATAAGGGTTAATGAAAACCACCACAATTGCAAAATGTTATTTTCTTCCACATTAGCAAAATATAGGCAAATATTTGCACACAATTGTAACGGAAATGCAGCGAAAGATGAGACGAATACCAATTTTCCCATTTGTTGACTGGGAACAAGCCATTTCTTGGAGTTAAAACAAGTTCAAATCAAGCTAAACGATCACCAGTAAAGATTCCTCCAAGTTTCTTCCAAGACATAAATTCAAACTTGGTGACCTGAAAACCTTTATCTGAGTAAACCGAAGTAAAACATGCTCTCTGCAATGGCGGGTGTGAAATTACCATAATAACCTGATATTGGCTGGAAAGCTCAACGTCTCCCCTTTCAGAAACTGATGATCCATTTTCAGATAATACAAAGTATTGCATCGTTACAATACCGCGAAGTCGGCTTGTAGATGTCGTCTGCCACACGTTTGGCCTAGAAAGGCTAAAGAACGAAGCCTTGGACTCGCTCTGTGTTTGGGTTCATTTCACATCATTCCTCCACAAATAATAAAACTCCATTTCTTCCCCACAAACCCGATGACAAGACGATGTTTTCAGCCTGTGTTGTTGATGTGTCTCCTGGCTTGTCTGTCCTCCCCAGATGCCGGTGTCTTCACTTAATCAGCTTGTACTTTTGCCCAGCAGGAAGCGTCAGCGTCTCGCAGGTCCTCATTGACACTCTGCCTGGTCGACCGCGCCGTGTTTTGATTTCCCTTTGATTTGACAGTCTGGCTGCGCCGCCTCCCTCCCTCCTTCTTCTCCCCTCAGATGTACAACTTGCTCGCTGACACGTGCTGCGCGTTGGCATTTCCAGGAGGCTATTTCCAGCACGCAGGAGACAGAACCACCCGAATGCACCTCCAGTTGTCACTTTTGTTTCAGATATTAGTTTCTGATTTATGGCCATCATTTTTTTTTCCCCCCACAGTGAAAGCTCAGATCTGCCAGACAAGTGATGTGTGAACTCTCTGTTCTCTGTCAGCAAATCACAGAGGGAGGCAGTCAGGAAAGGCTTGTTGCTTTCTGTTGTTGATTCTCTTTTAGCCAGATTACCAACATACGGATCCGTTCATCCGTTCATCCATTCATCCGTCCATCCATTCACCCGTCTAACCAGCCAGTAGTTTTCTTTGGTGCATCCAAACAGATCAGTTTAGACCACCGTCTTTTTTACACAATAGCTCTACTTTTGGTTTTCACTCTAATAATCCTACAGCTCTTTCCACAAACGAACTTTTCAGATGAGATGGAAGTTATATTTCTGAAAGAATTCACATTTTGCATGTTTTTGTATTTCCATTTGAGTTTCTACTGCTTCAAAAAAACGTTTTTTTTCCCAATAGGTTAGTGTGTTTCAATATTTTTGGTGTCTGGAAAATGAGCCGTTTCTAAAACCTCCGGAATGTAAATGTCTCAATTCAGCAGGGGCTACTCGTTACCTAGCAACCCCAGCCAAGCGCAGCCTGTCACCTAGCAACACGAGCTGAGCTCCAGCACGTTTGGTCAGCTGGTTTTACAACTGAACAATGGCTGCTGGAAAAGACGAGTGTTTTGTTGTTGACTTGCCATCCAGAAACCGCTTACTGTATTCTTATTGGCTGTGCAGGAGGCTCTACTCCTGCTTTTCAAAGATGTATGATTGAATAGTTGCACGTCTGTTTGCAGCCATTTTCATGTGCGAGAGTAAAAGTTTAATTGGGGGCGCGGCCAACAGCAGCTTATTTGAATTTAAACATCTCAATCTAGAAGGAACTCAAAATAGGCAGAACTGATCAGACTGAAATGTCATGATCTAAGAACGAGTAACTGAAATCCTCACATATTTGAGACAGCTCTAAAAATGTTCATGACTCTTTATAATAGTTTATGCACCAAATATTTGCATTTCTGCTGTATGAATAGCAGAAACCTCCTTATCTCTACCACAGAAGCCACCTGATGTTTATTTCATTCACTTACAACTTTCTGTTGACATCAACAAAAGTTTTGAATGAAAATTAGTTATTGGAAGAAAAAAATTGTATAATATATCCCTTCACTCAGTGTTGTATTGTAACGAAGTAAAAATACTTCACTACTTTACTTAAGTATATTTTGGAGTACTTCATACTTTCCTGGAGTATGAAAATTTTTGATAACTTTCACTTTTACTTCACCATATTTCTGAACTTAATTTCATACTTTTACTCCGAACATTTTCAATGTGTGGTTTAGTTACTCGTTACAAAACAGCGAGAGAGAAACGCTGGAGTTTTGACCCACCTACTGATTGACTGATACAAAGTCAGTAGCTACTTACCTGGGCTTGTTCATCACCACCAATAGGAAACACCTGTTTCTCTTCTCCCATTAACACAAAGCAAGTCTCTTGATGAGCATCAGCCTCATGTCCCTAAAGCCACATAATGACCAGTTGTTGCACCAATAGTTTGTGAAGTAGAGAAATTAATCGTAAGGCTTTTTTTCTTCATGTTGGCCACATTTTCTGTACTATTTATTTTTCTCATTTTCAGCACTGACCTTTCTAGAAGGGAAAATTTAAGGCTTACAGAAACTTTGTCCTGGAGGGGAAACTAAGAAGCTTTACAACTGAAACCTGCTTTACAACCTACAAGGTTGTAAAAAACCTTGTAGGTAAAGCACCTAATTTTCTTAACTAAATGATGCCTGCAGGTTTATCTATTAGCAGGTTTAATTTTGCCTGCACCTGGTTGTGTTTATTACTTTAACTGTATTTGACAAGTTTACCAAAATATAAAAAATGTCATTCAAACTGCATTTGCCTTGTTTTACTTTTTACTTATACTTTTCATTACATTACTTGAGCACATTCATTTTTACAGTAATTTCCATACTTAAGTACAAGAAAATTCAGATACTTTAAGACTTTAACTCAAGCAACATTTCAGTGACTTGGACTTTTACCAAAGTCATATTTTGGAGAGGAACCTAAACTTTTACTTGAGTCTGAGATTTTAGTACTTTATACAACACTGTCCTGCGTAGCAAACTTTCCGTTCTTAATTCATTTCGCCTTACATAAATTTAAGTCAATTTCAGTTTCAAGCCATTTTGCAAGACAAACATCCAGTTCAGATTCAAATTTCAATCAAATCACTCAAATACAATCCAGTCAAATCATAAACCACTGACTATGTCGACCTATTAAATTGTTTAAAATGCAAATCTCATTCCAGTGTCTGGATTGGGTGAATCCAACTTGGGGATTTAAGTGATTTTGCATCAAGTACCAGACAGGCTGGTCTCAATATTACAAAAACTGCAGATCCACTGGTGATTTCATGCACAACCATCTCTAAGGATTGTGGAGAATGGTCCATAAAAGGCTAAATATACAGTGAGCAACTGATGTGCAGATAAAAGTACCTTTCTATTGTCAGAGGGAAATGGGCTGGCGGGTTTGAGATGACGGCAAAGTAGAAAGAAAGGTAACAGCAGCTCAAATACCCACTTATTCCAACCAAATAGATGGGCTACAGTAAGAGCAGACTGCACTGGCATTAGCATTAGCATTATGCCCTGGCTTTGTGAACCACACATAGGTGTAGGTCTGTTAAAGTTTGCACAGTCAAAGAAGAATATGCATATAGGGACATTTTTCTGCATAAAAATCCCCTTGAAGATTCTGCAGATTTCCTTGAATGATGGCAGAAAAATTGTTGTTGAAAGCAATAAAGAGGTTTTAATTGCTATGAAGTACAGCTTTCTATCAGTGTCATTAACCAGGTTCCCCTAAACATCGTTTTCCTCTTTCTTGTGAGAAGTCCAGACTAAAACACAGACGACTCTGTCCACCTACACAAACTGTAGCAGTGGATGATTTACAAAGCTCAAACCAAAGGTGCTCTGAGTCAACAGGACGTTCCTGTTTGGAGATGTGCTCTAAAAACTGACAAAACGTGTCTTTTTGGGATTCAGGACTAATCTTAGCCAGCATAGTGAAAGAGAAGGAGAATAATTGGGAATTCAAGTTCCGTTTTTTTTGTTTTGTTTTGTTTTTCCATCTCCGAACAAAAGAAAATTTGACTTTTTTAAATATCTTGCTAAAAAGAATGGAGTATGACAGATCTCTTGTCTTTGCCATTGTTTCTACTCCTCCCACACAGGAGCTCCCACAGTTCTCTGTCACCAGGAAAAGTATAATTTACATATCATGTGACAGGCCACCATCAAGTCATAATCAAGCTCCAGCTATAAAGAGCTCTCTCCTGTCCCCAAAGCGTCATAAAAGCTGTAAGTAATACCAATTAGCGAGATTTTTCTTGTTTTTGCTTTTTTTTCCAGCTAAATGTTGAATATTATTTTTTTAATGGCAGTACCACCAAGCAAAATCACAACATGTCTAATGTTTTTGTTGGAGCTAATTAATTTGTGTTTATCCATCCAGCCATCGAATTAATGTTGGTGGCAAAAATGTAAAGCAGGTATATACAGCTACGTCTCAAAAGACATGAATGTCGTGGAAAAAGTTCCGTATTTCTGCAAAATGACATCCTGTGCCATAATAATGGGGATCCAGCCTCATCTGAATGGAAATTTAATGGCCACTAGGGGCTTTAATCACTAAAACTATGTATTTCACTAACTAAATTTGAATAAAAATCCAGTAATTATAGGATGAAATAATAAGGGAAAAATTAAATGTTGATATAATCTCTTTGCTGCAGGCTTAATTGTTTCTAATGATTGCTACGTTCCTCTGATGTGGGGTGAAAGGCAGGTCGCACGCAGGAAAACCCACCAGCGGGACTCACACACCTTAAAGCGTCCGAACTGTTGTAGCCAATTCTGAGTCTTTGGAGGACGTGAGGAAGCACAAACACCTGGAGAAAACACCCAGCAGCATGTAAAACCTGCTGGGACAGAGAAGTACGAGCTGTTCTCTGGGCTACAAACCGTTTGGCTGTGAGATCACTGCAAAAATACAGAAAGCAGTAATGAAAAAGCAAGTTTAGAAGTTATTCGCAACATGTAGTTAATTAAAAACACCATTCTGGTGTATGGACATTCATGCAATAAGATAAAAAAAGACATATTGCACTGATGATTCTTTGCACTGTCTAAAAGAAAATGAAGGAAAAATAAAACTAAGCAAAGTAGTTTAAATTTCTGAGATTCATTTCAAAATTTGTAAATTGAAAATTCACTTTTCAAACTCATTTTTTTTTTTAGATTATCTCAAAAGTAGTTTTTTATTTACTCCCCCTTTATTTCTATCTTCAATTACCCTAATTCGCCGTCGTAAAACACAAAACAAGTGGAACCTGGTATTTAAAAAAATATCGGATTTTCCAGCTTGATATCCTGAATATCCCAAAGTCGTCTTGACTTATCTGGGTTTGATTCACTCCAGAGAGACAACAGGTCCAGGAAGGAAACTTTGATGTAACATGGATCAACTGGACATCGACAACACAGAGACTCTTCTGGTGTCTTGATCAGCAATCGGCCCTGAAGGTTTTTAAAAGCTGAATAAGGGATCTTTGACATGCCTGACGTTGAAGTTGACTCAGAGAAAACATTCTCAAAGTTTTAAGCACTGTGTGAAGTTGAAAAGTTAATCCTTCTCATTGGTGCCCATAATCAGTGACCCAAGACCTCCAAGAACCCCGGCGCTGATGGTGTCTGCTGAAAGCACTGTGTCAGCAAGAGGAGCTGCAAACCAGTAGGATGATAGTGTAGGCAAGGAAAATCTTCTTAAAGGCTTGAGCTAACACTGTGTGGTCTCCTATGCTTTGATAAATAGGTTCAATATACTGCTTTAAAACAAGTTTGTTCTCAAGCAGAACCAGGAAGCCTGAAAGGTTTTTATCCTGCGGTGCAACTGACTCAGTATGGAAACTTATCAGACGTTGTTTGTCTGCAAGGCCAGAGGAAGATGTGATTTGTTCTGCATTCATTTTCCAAACTCCTGCTGCAGAAATCAAGTGACAGAGTAAATCTGACTTAAATTAAAACAAAGGGAAGTGATCATGAAGTCTGGTTTTTTTCTGTTTGTCTTGTTATCTCTCAAAAGTGGAATAACCTTTTCATGCACCACATCCAGGAGTCTTCATCCCACTCATCCTCCTCATCTATTTTATCCCTCATCCTTCTTTAATCTGCCTTTTCATCCCCTTTATTCATCTTCTGACCTCTATTTTTCCCATCCAACCTCATCTTTAATGTATCGTGTTCAATTTCAACAACTAGAAATATGTTTATTTGTGACTGAAGTATTTTAGCACGTTACGAAAACCGTATGAAAAGCAGATATTCACCATCAAACTAAGTTGAATTAATCATATTACTTAGTGTTTCCTCATTTCTAATAATATTCATTCAATTTATAGTTTTATTTCTCCTAAGGTGCCTTTGAGAGGCTCCAAACTAGACCACTGTGTGTCTCAAATAACATTCATGTTGGACAATGTCTCTGTCCCAGTCCCTCTCACTGCGCCGCTCTATGAAGTGTGTATTCATCCACAGTCCACTTAAGGTTTCAGGTGCACAAATAACAAGCATGGAAAAATTAGAAATTGGGTCAATATGAGTTGCATCTTCGACTTGCACCTCTTTGTCGTAACTGCAACATCCAAAATGGCGGCACTGGTTGCTGTTTTGGCATTTGTCTTGCTAAAAATGAAAGTACAAGCAATTGATTTTAAATGCCAGCTTTAGATATTTTTGGTTCCAAAGTGTTTTCAAATGTGTTTTGTTATGACATGTTGAACACAGAGCAAAATTTGATTGTATTCACACATGCATAGCAGAGTGAAACAAAAATGAAAACTGATTTGTTTTTTGAGACAAACACAGTTTGCTGGGTAAACAGTCAATTTCTGGATTTTAACTCAAAGCGTCACATGGATACACGGAAAAAACATAAAATCTTACAAAGCATTTCAGTCCAGTTTCTAGTGTAAATATCTTAGTACACTTCAAATAAGAGAAAACTAACTTACAAGTAACTTTTCAACAACAAACATGAGCTTGTTTTAAGACAATAATTCCTTAATATTGATGAAAAAGTTTGTTCCATTGGATTATTTCACTTGTAACATGAAAAAATGTCTTGTTATAAATGAAATAATCTGCTCGTACTTTTTCATATATATATATCAATATCCAAGTGTACTAAGATATTTACTCTAGAAACTAGACAAAAATACTTGGTTAGATTTTGTGTTTTTGCAGTGTTGCACATTTGGCTGAAGCCTGGTTGGATGCAGGTTTAGCCAAAGAGTGGATGAAGGTTATGAAACGGCTGCAGCTGGAGAAATCCTTCAGTGACAACCTGCTGCATCCGTGGAGCACAAAGGAGCGTCATCAGAGATCCTTCCTCTCAGCAACATCACTGCTCTGTGAGTGTTTACTTCCCAGTGAAAATATTAAATTATTCTGTTGCATCTGATGCATATTGCATCATCCTCTTTCCTTTTTGTTTACCAGTGAACTCACATTGCTGTGGAGTGATCAAACTTTAATTTATTCCTTTTATATCCCTGTTAATTAAGTTGTTGTAGAAGCAATAACTGAAAGCCACTTGGGCTTGAGTCATTTTTTAATGGTTGTTTCTAATTTTAACAGAAATGATTTCCCAGCAACAGAATTTTTTTTTTTAATATTTACTTATTGCTTTCACTTTAAAGTAGAACCTAAATGCTTCTGTGTAATAAAAACCGTTGTCCAAGAAAAGGGAATTAGCCTCTGTGCAGCTGGGTTTCTGTCCCAGCTTTAGTCTCATGCAGGGTCAGCAGAGCCAAACAATCGAGAAAGCAAAGCAAAGCGAAGAAACAGTAGCTGATAGCCTTTTCTAATAACACGCGGCCACTTGTACATGGGTAAAAGTTTGGTTGAAAGTGGCTTTCTGTTTCTTCGCCTTCTCTCAGCAGAAAGCCGCAGACTTATTCTTTTTATCTCTGGCCTTGCTTGAAAAGATCATTTGCTGCTCAGAACCCAGAAACATAAGCCAGCAGATCCACTTGTGGCCGCAGAAAGAAAGAAAGACTACCCTATTCTCCGTCATGTTTTTCCTCGCACAATTGAATCAGTCAAGCCAAGTGCCTCTCCAATCTGTTGTACAAACTAAACACCTAGTGGCTCAAACCTGCGCTCTTTTGTGTGCTTCTCAGTGTAGAGATTATTTTCCTTAAACAGCAATTACAACTCCACTCTGCCTTAATGATTGGAGCGGGAAGAGAGGTTCACGTTTTAGTCCGTAAATTGCTTTCCTGCTCCCCCCTCCTCATAGGCGAACCTGCTGTTTGCTGTTCTGCTGTTATTGTGCTGCAGATACAAAGCCGCAGGAACCCAAGGTGGGTCAATACTTTTCTCATTGTGGATGCAATGAAAGCAAACTGTCTCATTATTCTTCCTTTTCAGAAATTCTTATTTAGATTGTAGCCGAGGTCCTAGCGGTTGTGTTTGCCGGTGAAGATTTGCACGGCTCCCCTGATCGGGGGGCTGAGCGCCGCTGCTCTAAAATGCAGCACAGATAGACAGATGGTGCAGCTTGTTTAGATACAAATGGTCTCAAACAATACATAATCAATAATATTCACTATTAAGATCCATTCCTTTTAACGATACAGCAAAGTAGGAGCAAAGCAGGAACGTGATTCTACAAACATAAGTCAAAGTCAGTAACTTTTACAACCCTGAACAACATTTCTGCCCCTGGTCCAGATAAACTACATTTTCTTCAGAGTTTCAAAAGCTTCATGAAACAAATTTATCTTGTAGGAAAATATTTTGTATTTCATTTTTAAAATATAGACAAACTTTTACACAAAAAGATTGGACACATCTTTTCAATTTAGTTGAAAATTTTGATGAAAAAAAATGCTGCAACCGAAAGACAAACAAAGTTACTTCATGAAAAAGCACATTCCCTACTCTATTAATGTCATTATTTGCAGAAATGATTTAGAGGTAGAATTTTTTAGTACTTTTTTGTTCTAAAACACAAATTCTTTAGTGTTTTTAGCCAATATTATTAAGAGCCAGAGTGGATAGTCAAACTCAAGGTCAGGGGTCATATCCGGCCATCATAGATTTTTATGAGACCCTCTGGACTCTAGAAAGCCTTTAAGAGTGTTTTAAGTGTTTAAGTGTTTTTAAATGTTATCTTATCAATCAAATTAAACCAGTTTTTATCTGTATATTGCCAAATTAAATCAAGGAATTGATGTTCAACATTATTTTAGTAGTACGTATCAAATACGGAGACAAAAACAGCTCAGTTGTGGTGGCAGAACCGTCTCTGCTGAGACAAAAACACTTTCAGTTTTTCAACTAAAGTCAGTCAGGAGATGTGGAAAAGCTCAGTGTGCTAACGAGGTGAGCAGCCTTGAAAATTACTACCATGTTTCTCTCAGCTCTGTTTAATTTAGACCTGGAAGGAGATTTTTTCAGGAGCTCCTCTCTGTTGTTTAATCAGGATGATGCTTCGTTTTCTAATTGCCATTTGTCATTATATTGCAAAAGCTAAGAGCTTGTTAAATATGCTAAGGAAATCCTCACCAGGCTTTTGCAAACACGCATTTTACTTGAATCCTAATTTGTGTTTTCTAAGCAACACCAGAAAGCCATTAACTTCGTACAATCCACCAAACTATTGACAAAGATTTGAATTACATGGAACATCCTCTGCTGCCATTTGCATGCTTAATGTTGAGCCGTCATGCAAACGCGACATGAACTGCACTAAAGGAAGTATAGAATGTGCTGGATGTACGAGGCATTTTTAATTCAATAAATTTGCATATTTACTCTTACAGCTGTGCTGTGTGAAAACAAACACACAGACCAGCTGCTTTTCATTATGATATTCACATCCTCTCTCCAGCTCTGTCAATAGCTGCTCTGCTGCTACTTCTTGTCAGAAATTACTGTTTTGCAGAAAACTAAAGCCTTATTTAGGAAAAGCTGTCTGATAGAAAATGATTTTTCAATTATTTTTACCTTCATTCAGAAGAATGTTTGTTAGAGTGGCAAATTGAACATCTGTGTGTGTTGGAAGAGATTTGTAGAAGTGGGCCAGGACATCTGGGAGCGATGTGAGTCAGACAGCCATCCTGGAAGGGCCCAGAGGAACCACTGTCCTTCTAGAAGACCGTCACCTTTGACCTAAAACAGTAAAAACATAAACGATTGGAGGGAAAGAGGCAAAGTGAACCTGATTACAAACTCATTCCAGACATCCTGCTTCCAGGTGTGTGTTGACCAAAACATTGGCATGTGGACATTAACTCACGCCTGAAACTGACATAAAACGGTGTCATAGCAACAAAACTGTGGTTATTTATGGCACCCACATATGTCACATTTTTGTTTGTCTGAAAACAAAAATGTGACATCCACCACCATCTTTGCTGAAGTCATGGTAACCAAGAACCAAACAGTAGTGAGCTTTAAAACAAATCCTGCCTGCCTGGTGTAGAAACACCTGAAACAAATGTTCAGTTGTGTTGAGGTTTCTTAGCTCTACCTCAAAAGAAATTATGTTTGATTTGCTCTCTAATTGAAGTTCTTTCCATCTTGCAGTATTTTTATTACACAGTAAAAATGCCAGTGTTGAATTAACACCCAAAAGTGCCTATATGTGTCCAACTCAGCTGGTGTTAAATTCAACACTACAGAGTCACATTAACATTACAACAGTGTTAGTGTTAAAATATATTAAAAGTAACACCAGTGTAGTGTTGATCACAAAACATAATGTGGTGTTAAAAAAGTAAATAATTGACCCCACAAGGTGTCAATATCAATCAAATCCAGTGGAAAATATTCAAAACAATA
>CAEGAF010066652.1:0-23555 GCA_903067075.1 Micropoecilia bifurca | reverse complement strand
AATCCTTGTTAAATGGCGTTTTAACTAAAACTCTGAGGTGTGAGAATCCTTGTTAAATGGCGTTTTAACTAAAACTCTGAGGTGTGACAATCCTTGTTAAATTACATCATAAATCCTGAGGTGTGACAATCCTTGTTAAATGGCGTTTTAACTAAAACTGAGGTGTGAGAAACCTTGTTAAATGGCATTTTAACTAAAACTCTGAGATGTGAGAATCCTTGTTAAATGGCGTTTAACTAAAACTCTGAGGTGTGAGAAACCTTGTTAAATGGTGTTTTAACTAAAACTCTGAGGTGTGAGTTGTTTAACTGAAGTCCTACAAGGGGTTTTAATGTTTTCATATTTTTTAACCTTTTTTCTTTTTATTTTAAAAAAATTATCTTTGTCTTTCTGTTTATTCACTGTCACATGCTGTTTATATTTTAATTATGTAAAGCACTTTGAAATGCCTTGCTGCTGAAATGTACTATACAAATAAAATTTGATTGATTGATTTGTTATGCACAGTTCAACTGGATATTCCTGTGGGGTGACTTTACTTCTCATGTTTTTTTTTTTTATAAAGATGGATAAAGTTTCGTACAGTCCAAAATACCAGGCAAGCTGAAGATCATCATAGCATCATAGTGAGTTCACATCAACTGTGGTTTCAAAAGAACGAAATGAAACTTTTGGATTGTCTGAGTGCAAAATTTAATCCGATACATCTGTAGGTTCATCTGAAGAGTGATGCGGAGCAGAAATGTCCTCATTGATAGATAGATAAAAGGAACCTCAGCAATGTAGAGTGGACACATATTTCCAAATGAGTCTGTGCAAAGAAAGCAAAGTAATTGTTAAAGGGAGCATAAACTTTTGGAACCAGATTGCTGCAGAGAAGCGGCTTTTAACTAGGACGGCTTAGTAACCCGCCCACCGAGACGGTGTGAACAGTCAGGATCAGGCGGCCTCATGAAATTTACTTCTGTGTTGTTGCGCTGCCTATGTTCATGGGGCGCCCTCCTGCGTACAGATAAGGTACTGCAAAGCAAGATCACGCTGTGTGACGTCTAAAAAAATTGAGTAGTGCGTAAAAGTTAGTCAAACGAATCCAACTTTTGCAAGGGTCTTTCTGCTTTCAAGAACAAGATAAATGTTTACAACTTTTTTAAATCACAAATTGGATGTTTTCCTTGTGGCATAAATGTGCGTATCAATGAATTTAAAGGTAACATGGATGCCGTTTTAGGAAAAGACATCTCTGCAACTTTTAATCAAAAGTGAATTAGACACACAGCCAAAACTTTTTACAAATACAAGTGAGTTACATACTGAGCTGACTCACAATAATGATTACTGCAGATTGTCTGAACATTAACACTTACAGAATGTCACCAGAAGAAAACACAGTCCTAGCTAACACTGTAATTGTTGTGAATAAATCAGTTGCCCGTTACATAAACACAGAATCTGTTCATTTGAAAAGCTTTATTCTGCCAAAATTATACTGGTGGCCATGCTTCATAACCAAAACTAAGAAAATAAATGGAATTGCAGTAAATTCCTGGTATTATGGGCTGCAAGGCTGAAAATTCTCACCAATATTAAGGCTTTCTGATCATCTCACATTTTAGAGGTGCGTAAAATGCTGATATATTGTTCATCTGCGAAGCAAAGACATTCAGTCACACAGAGAACATTTGTTTCTTTTCTTTATTTGGTCATTGTTATTTTATTTAAGATCAAAGTCAAGAGTTTCAATTACCAGAATTGAATAAAAACTGCATTTTACACAGAAAAATAAACTAGAGCAGAAATCGGTCACAAAGAGAAGTGATAGTTTTTAAACCAGACTTTCAATGTTGTATTTACATGTGACTAAGTGAGACTGCATTTCTGGTTTAGTGCAGCTGCATTAGCTTTCTGAGAAGTAAATCTACCCTAATACGCAAGGTTTTTAACCCACTGGAATGTCTAAATGTGCTAAGATATTGATTTTATTCTCATTGCTTTCGCTATGTAGCAAATACAACTGTAAATGATGGTCAAGGCAATAAGTGAAAGAAATCCATAATTAATGATATGTTTAATCGAGTAGAAATATACCCATGAAGGCACACGCTGCTGCAGGTGAACCTTGTGAACCACAGGAACGCCCCAAACTTTGCTTTTATAACTTCAAGGTTTTCAGTCTCTGCTCTCTGTGCAACGAGAGACCAGAAAAATGCTTCCTATGGCTTGGGGGAATTAAGAAAATCCAAACAATTCCCTCTTACTTTAAATTAACTAGTTAGTAATTCCGGGTAGGTATGAGCAGCCAGCTGCAGGAAGGGAGGAAATAATAATCTAAACGTCAGTTTAAGAGTTTAAATTCTGCTGCAACTTCATGAGAATTGAGATAAACATCAGACATGATGAAAACTGTCTGTTAAAAGTTAAATGTGCAGCTTGTTTTCTTGTCCAGTTTGTCTCAAAGTTGCTTGATGCTGAGAGGCTGCAGAAAAAGTGATCTGCTGCTGGATTTGACATCTGATGAGGAACCAGTTTGTAAAGTAAAGGCAGATAAGAGTGAATCAGATACTTCATGAGAGCTGACAGTTAGCACCCTCCTAGTGATTATATCAAGCCTCTGGCGCTCCTCACATTTTGAGGCTCCTGGAAACTGATTCCAGTTCAGTTTCTTAGTGCCGTTGGGTTGGTCCCTCTCAGGTTCCTGGAGCAGCAGCGTTGGGATTCACAGCACTGAGTGGGACCATCTGAGGAAGACTGGAACGTTGTTCCGAACGCGGCGGGCGGTTGGTCACAGGGTGTCGGTGCGAGCGAAGCAGCCGTCGCACACCCTGACCGGGTGGTCCCAGCCTCGGGAAGGAACGGGTTTGATGTGGGTGGAGCAGGGGCCACACACCCCCTGACCACAGGCCCTGCAGTGGTGCTTGGACATGGCCGGGGTGAAGGCCTTATTGCATTCATGACACTGGGTGATGCTGTGGTCCGGGACCCAGTAGTCTGGCCGAGCCACGTCCTTCACGAAAGCTGATCAGAGATAAAGAAACAAAAGAATAATTGTAATTTTAGATGTCATTATTTAAATATATTGACAAGTTGTGAGATATTGGCTCCCTGGCAATGCAAAAGTGCACAAGAAAACATGAGGCTTTACTGATCTGTTTTATCAGATAACATCTTTAAAGGAGCCATAATGCAATGAGGAAGAGGTAGCAGGACTCACAGCGGGGGTAGTCCAACGCCGTGGTGACCATGTCCACTGTGGACTGAGCCACCTCCGTCACCCGGCGAGCCATCAGACTGTGAGACTCCGCGTTGCTCGCTATTGGAAAGAAAAGTACATGCAAAGTGTCACAAACATCACCTCATAGTGTTAGACTCTGATTGGCTGTGTGGGTCTTACCCTGGCTGTTGGTGTCGGCGGCTCCTCTCCTCTTGTAGCAGGGCTCACACACCCGGACAGGACTGGTTCCCCAGCCCCGCTGTGGCACCGGCATCCTGAATTTGGAGCAGGGATGACAGAAACCCTCCCCGCATGATCGGCAGTGATGCTTCCGGTCTGCCTCCTTGAACTCAGTCTGGCATCCATGACAGGCCTGAAGGGAGGGAAGGAGACGTGGATGGACATACTTCAATAAGATCTGTGCAAAAGCTTTGTGAGCAGTGCTGTCAGTAACTCTAATCTCTCCAATTCTTTCAGTAATGACTAATATAACGTCTCATTTCTAATCCAGTAATCAGATTAAAGTCATTTATCCAGGTCTGCTATCATTATCCTTTTACTTACTAGAAAGATCTACTGTTTCTTTCCTCTTGTGCCTCAAGGAGACACGTCTCATGTTTAATACCAGGCAGCAACACAAACGTAAATGGAGGAAGGAGAAAGGTTAGAGTTTTCTAGGTGGAAATACAAAATCTATTTTGAGTTTGTGTCAACTACAGATGACAATGAGGGCATGTTGTCGACAAATGTTGTTGTTTCACCCTTGAATGCAGAGGAGACCGAACAACGAGTGATTTCCTCCACTTCTCTCAGGCAGCAGTTTAATGCAATAAGGAGAGAGAGTGAAAGTCCCCTAGTGGAAGATGGACGTACTACCAGTCGATCCCAGAATATCAACTGATTGCTGATGAATCAGTTGACATTTTATTAATATTTCATTTAATAAAATGAAAAACATGAAAAATTTTTTTTTTTGCAATTTTCTTATTGCATTCACATTTTTTGAGGGTGGGTTTCTGTTGACTAATATGAATTCATATTTACTGTAAACCTTTTTTAATTGTCAACTTCAAAATGAAATACATTTTTACTACTGCTTTTGGGGGTATAATAATAATTTTCAAACCATCTGACTACAAAAATACAAGAACAACAACATTTTGAAGAAACATTGGGGATCACAGCTCGGTACAGTCAAGCTGACAAAGCAAGTCCCACCAGGTGGGGTGAAACAGAGAGATGTGAATAAATGGCAGACGGTCTCCCACCACAGAAACTGGACTTCGGTGTAAAACCAGTAAGAGGACAGGACTTGAAGAAGTTAGTTGTTAGGATGGAGTAGAGGAAATGCTGCCCTTAAACACTACAGACTGAAACTGACATTTTTATATTAAAGCATCAGAGACTGAATGCAACTAATGAAGTAACTTGTGATCCAAGTTACTTTTAAAATCAAGTAACCAGCGAAATACTGTTGCTACTTTAAGGATTCATCTGAAATCAAGTAACTTTTGGAAATACGGCCACTCTTACAATGGCAGAGCATCTGTGTTGCTGTTTCTGAGTCAGTGTTGAATCTCTGCTTTAGTTCTTGGGACTCACAGTGATCTCTGCGTTGGGTCTCCAGTACGGCGGAGCCACCTGGTCGGTAAGCCAGGCGGTGACGGCTTTGGTGGGTCCGGTTCCATACTCAGACACCGACTGGATCACGTAGTTCATCCCGTCCAGAACCCTCTGAGCCGCGTTCTGGTGGCTGGTCAGGAACATGTCAGACTAAAAGGAGACAGAGGGATCCAGCAGAGAGGAAGAGAATCACATCGACGCATTCTGATCATCTCTGGACTGTTAAACCTACAACATGATTAAAATATGTTGAAAATAAACTGGGGAGGTTCTGTCATTTTATCTATAGGTGCTGTAATATTGTGTCAGATACGATTGTTGCCTCACATCCTCCCAGACGTGCTTGACCTCGGAGCGGACCACGCCGCTCTCAGGGTCCTGGTTGCCCATCCAGTACTGCCTGCTCCGGTAGATTACGCCGCAGCTGGCGCACTCCAGCACGTATCTGAGTTAAGAACAGGAAGACATAATCAGAAGCCAGATATGAAACAGAGAAGAGCGCGCGTGTGTGAGTGTGTATCGTCTTACCCTGACCAGGCGTACTTGGCCAGCCCGAACCACGGGTTGTCAGAAGAAGCCGAGGTTTTGGGCACGACAATCACCTCCCTGCCTCCTTCGTAGCACCGCTGGAGACAGAACCAAGTCAAACAGAAAGTCGGTAAATGAACCGGACCTCCTAACAGAAACTGGGAGAGCAGTGACTCGCTGTGGTGCTGCTGACTTACTTTGCAGATGAGGACCTTGTTGTTGAACTGGTGAGCAAACTGGCAGAGTCCATCTGCCATGTGGGGGAGCCGGTCTCTGACGTGATTCATGCCGTTTTTACAACGGACGCTGGAAGGCGCAGAGAGACAGAAATTATAAGGGCAGATCTGATTAGATGTTTCATTCTAATCAAACAGTTATAGTTATTTTATTTTCAACTCAACTCAATATTACGGTTTTAGAAGGAGATGGCAAAAGGAAAAATCATAAAATAAAATAAAAACAACATATTAGATTTATAAAGATAAACATTGTGTCCATGTTTATGTGACCAAAGCTTCAGCTAAAGATTATGCTCGGGAATTGCCGCCAGGGCAGAGCTTGCTAAGTAATGGAGTGTTGGGTGACTTTTGGCTGCTAGCGTGGGGTTGATAGGGCAACAGGACAATTTTCTTCAAGGAAAACACCACAGAGTTAAGAATATGATCCTCACTCCTCATGATCAATGGAAGAGAACATGTGACCATGAAGCCTGTCTGGGATTTGGGGTCGTAGTTCAGACATTATTGGAGTTTTTAAGATATTAATCAGCTGCTCCCAGTTTTAAAGCAATGCCTTTATGCCCCAGATTGGCATCATAACAATTGTGCAAAAGCAAAAAAGTAACAGGAAGAATCTTTCCAGATGAACAGCATCTAAAACAACGATCAGACGGAAAATTTGTCCAAACATGCAGCATGTCAACCAAAACAATTACGAACAAACGTTTACAAAATGAACAAATCAGAACTAAGATGACAGAGACACTCCAGCATGCTGCCACGAGCAGCAAAAAAATAAAATAAAATCCTGTATTCCAAGCCAAAGAAATGCCTGAACATTACATTTCAGAAGCATTTGACAAGAAGTGTTCCAGTAAAGTCTGCAGACTGTTGGACCAACTTACTTGCAGCTGAGGCACACAGAGGAGCAGGTGAAGTATTCATCAGGGAAGAAGGAGTACAGTGTCATTTTATCGTCTAATAGTTCTCCACTGAACCGCTTGCTCAGAGCCTGACAAGCAGAGAGGGCGAGAGCTTAGAGGGAGGAAAAGTGGAACTTAAAGTGGGATGAAAGCTAAACAGAAGGTAAGGAGAATCAACCCAGAGGACCAATTAAAACTAAGAACTGCACACTTTCCGATTCATCTGCTAAAGCTCGCTAAGACCACTTACTTCCAGAGCATGAAACACGATCCCAGGCTGGCGGGGGGATCGTGTGTGAGTGTTATTCACTTGCTGCCTGACGGCCTCCAGCAGCTTGCTGTAGTCAGTGGGGGGGGTGATGGTCTGAGTGCCGACGTACTGGACCGAGCTGAAGGCCTCTGTCCCCAAACCCAAGTCATGGAAACGCTTCTGAAGTTGAGTGTCAGCATAACTGGTCCCCTCCGAGTCTAAGAGGAAGGATTAAAAAAATATATTTTAGTACACTGGAGATAAGACAAAACTAACTTACAAGTAACTTTTCAGCAAGATTTAGGAGCTTATTTTAAGTAAATAATTTCTTAAATTTGATGAAAATGTACTAGTTCCACTTGAATATTATTTTATTTACAACATGGGAAAGTCTATAAGTAAAATAATCTGCAGAACTACAACTTTTCCATCAATATTAAGTGATTATAACGTTAAACAAGCTCCTATACGTTGCTGAAAAGTTACTTGTAAGTTAGTTTTGTATGATTTCAAGCGCACTAAAACATTTTCAAGCTATAAACCAGACCTAAAGTACTTTGTAAAATTTTATGTTGTTGCAGTGTAGACAACCATGTGTCCTTCCCTTCTACTTCACAATAACACACACGTAAAATCCTGAATCTGTGGTGATAATAAGACAACATGCGAAAACATTCAAGAGGTATGAATACTTTTACAAGACTCTGTACTGTTTTTTTCATACCCTGGCCCAGCAGCTGCGTGTGTGTTGTCTCCTGAAAGACGATGACCGCGGGTCCGAGGGAGGACAGGGGGACGTCCAGACTGCACCGAGTGGACAGAGCCTTCAGCTGTTGGGTGAAGTGCTTCAGGTAGGCCCTGGACGCGCTGCTCAGGAACTGGAACATGTCGTTGTGGAGACGCTCGGCCCGCGTGCGATAGACGACGATATCAGACACGGCCAAAACCTGCCGAAGACGAGACAACCTGTGTGTTCACTTACTGAGAGAATGGCAGAAGATTATTGAAATGCAGGCGTCACAATATCACATCACAAGAACAGAAAGATCCAGAGAAACTTCTATCAGTTCACACAGAGAAACTCCTGGTGTACCTATTCTTTTTCTGCTTAGAACAGGAACATTTAGTTGGATATTACACTCAACGCAGAATGAAAACAAACTTAAAATCCAGAGAAACTCCTATTAGTTTATCTAGTGAAACTATTCATTATCTTAGATCAACACTTATCATTAATCTTCTAATATTGGAGCAAGACCCAGGGAAACTACTAGAACAAACTTAGAAAGTCAGACGAATCCAGAGAAACCCCTACTAGTTTATAACTTACAGACTACTTATTCTTAAACATGGAGAACCAATATGTATTTTTATACTTTTTTCTATTAGTTTATCCAGAGAAACTCCTATTAGCTTATAAATTGTGGAGTACATTTTGTTTTTCTTTTGTTATTTTGTTTGTATTTCCTCTAATTCATGTAAAGCACTTTGAATTGGGTTGTTGCTGAAAATGTGCTATATAAATATAATTACCTATTTAAAAATTAACGTTTAATTACCATAAAATAGAACACATAGAATCAAATGAAAAGAAAATCAGGTAATAAAATAATAAACTAATAAGTTATTGATCAACCGCACTTATTTTTAGTGAAATCCCCGGTTACATTGTCCCCACTAACGAACAAAAAAGGTGATCAGACTATTTTTCTAAGACCAAACGTCTGAGCTCAAACTCAGTTTTAATCCAAAGCTGGCTCTGCTGGAGCTTTGGGATAAAATTACACACAGACTGACTCTTTTTACAAGTACAATAAATTCTGCAAGCAATTGGTTGTACTGGATTTTAATTTTGTGTATCAGAGTGAAAGTGGGTTCATAAAAATGAAGGGCAATTTTTGAAGATTTTATGAAAACAGCACTTTCCTTTGACTTCACAATTATGCGCAGTCATGTAGATCCGGCTCATAAAATTAGTATAGTAGGCACATTGAATTTTCTGATTTCAACAAGAAAAGAAGTGAAAAAGTTCAAGGGGTATGAATATTTTTGCGAGGAATTGTAGTCACAAGCCAAAAAGCAACAAACTATTTATTTTCTACATCAGTCTGTGCAGGAGTCCTACTAGTAATAGTTTTCCCTTATATTAATTGAGCAGACGTTATCCATACTGAAACTGTTGATTAGGGGCAGCAAAATCTTGCAAGGCAACTTCTGAACGATTATTTTTGTAATCAATTATTTTGATGATAATTCATTTAATCAGATAAAGAGATTGGTTTATTTAACCACAAAAGCCCTTTACAACATATAAGAAACACATTAAAATATGAAAATAAATAATTCAATTAATGTAATTATTTAAGTAAGAAAATAAACATTTATTTCCTAGAATGTACTGAATGATTAATCCTTAAGTGTACATTTGATTATCTGTAGCAAAGGACACACGTGCAGCTGGGCAGACACAAATAAACCCAGCTACATAATGGCTACTGGAAACACCTCAACATGACAACAAGCTGTAGTCCTGCCTGTCCTTAGCTAATCAGAAATAGACGAGTTTATAGATTTAAAGTATCAAGACCAATCAGAAACCTCTAAATTCACCTTCAGAAGAAGACGCATTCTCTGGTTTTGATTGGCTGCTGCTCCCAACAGACCCTCTGTGTCCAGGGCGATGAGGCCCAGGGAGGGGTTGTAGGCGGCCCACACCCCCACCGTGCAGGAGCTGGGGGACTTGGAGGTGAAGAACACGCTCTCGCCCCCAAACAGGATGTGGTTGAGCGTGTGGGACTTGCCATCGCCGGTGTTGCCAAAGATGGAGAGGACCTTGACCCCGGTGACGTCCGCACAGCCGAGCCTCTCCACAAACTCGGCGTCATTTTTCACCTGGAAGAGGAGAGACAGGATGAGGCAGGAAGCTGTGTCAGTTAGATTTGAGTCTGGATGAGGATGACAGAATCATCAGGACTAAACATAAAAAGAACCAATTCATCCCGTTGTGGGGTCAGAGCAGTTGCACTTCCAATCGATGTCTTGATGAGCTTTAACATGTTTAGAGAAGTAAAGAAAGTCCTTATCTAGCTGCACTTTGGTCACGTAATAAAAACAAAGTGAGAGCGCCTCCCTGTGGGTCAGAAGAGTATGACTCACTAGGTGTTTTCCCTAATGACAAGTCAAAAATGCTGCTCCGTCTGCTTCTGCAGTTAAAACCACTCGAAACATTTCTGGAGCATTACCTAAAACTTACAAGATAAAAGTAGACATCTTAACGCTGCTACATGTTTAGATAAATGTCTGGAAATAGGGAATCGTTAAAACGAGCTAACTTCGCGAATTTAAAGAGAACCGTTTAATGTTCGAAAAGATGTATAGAAAAGAAAGAAAGAAATAGAGAGAGAGAGAAACATTTCCCTGCATGCAGCTTGAGGCATAGGCCTCCATTAGAGGGAGTGTTAGCTCCGCTTTAGCCAAACAGCTAGCTGTTAGCTTGAGCCCGGCTAACTTTACCTTCAGGTTTTCCTGTTCGTCCACCAGCAGGAAGCTCCGGGCCCCATCCCTCAACTCCTCTGACTTCTTTGGGCCGACCGACAGACTATCCATTTCCTTCATTAGTATTTCCGACATCGTCCTTTAAACATTCAAAACATGGTGAAGACGCCAGAACGCAAAGCGAAAGTTCAGCATGACTCTGTCAATCACAACTAGAGCCACAGAGAGAGAAGCGCCGTACGGTACGGTAAGCAACATGACCATATTGTAGGTAGGTTTGATAAACTGGTAGATGTTCACGCTATTCTGGTAAGTAAGAATTTCAGCCTTAGTAACTTAGAACGCGATTTGTATCCGCAATTGTACGGACATAAATATAGTATCGTAATAGCGATTGTATAGAAAATTGAACGTCCAGAGTTCTGTTTAATTTAATGCTACATTAACCTGCCATAAAGGGGTTGGAAGGAAAACCCCCTCAAAGATATGCCAAACACAGCGTCATTGATACATTTGTGCACGGTTTTTGAGCACCACCTTGTGGACAAATATAGTAAAGCAGGCAACTTTGCCATTCACAAAACTGTAGACACCAAGTTGTGGCAACGTGTACATTTAAAAAAGATGGTCCACATGTTTACTCCTCTGACATCTATTGGATGGATGGAGACAAAATACAATTTAAGTTGTAATGTTTGATTTACAATTTCAAACATGAATGCTTCACAAAAACCTTCCCCCACAATTACAGCTACCACAGCAAAATCAAAGTTTTCATTTAGCTGTCAAGGACTATTTTACTGGAGCAGTGCTGCCATGTTAGAACTGGTTGCTAATGTTCATTAAATATTTGTTAGCACAGATCTATAAATATCACATGTCACTGAATGGCTTCAGAGCGGCGCCACTGCTGCGAACATGACACATACAGTAAAAAAAAAAAAAAATCTAACATTGACGCTATGTCAGGTCTCCGTTCCTTCCTTCTTTCCTCTTTATTACACATCTAAAATATTGCTTTACAATTTTCATAAAATGAAATTACTCAGATCCATCAAGAGGCCAGAAAAAAAATACAATGTCTCATACAAGGAAGAATATGGAGAGCTTGAAGAGAGTTTTGCTTGGGGCTCATCCAGTGCAGACACATGTCTGAAAGAATCAATTACAGATCTAGACCCGAGCCATCACCTCTGATTAGTTAATAATTTAGGATGCTCCTATGCCAGGCTTCATAGATAATGAGATAAAGCATGGTCAATTTATGTCATCACTCAATATACACCAGTCAGCCATATTTATCGGTACTCCTGGTTTAGATGTATAAAATGTTTTTTAAAAATGTATATTTTACAGCAGACACAATGTTTTTTTATTATTATTTTCTTTTACAAAATTATCAGTTGGTATGAATTGTATGGGATCTTAAAAATCTCCTATGTTCACTGTTAGAGAATAAGAGCAAAATGTAATATTTTGGAATCACCTAGTTCCCATAGCTGCTACTAGATATCATCTGGCTAACTGGTTTTTGGGAATCGTACCAGAAAAATTGGTTTTCTGTCCTACCATCCCAAATATAAACATTTAAAGTTTGCTCATAGCTACATAAACTGACATGACACTGAAGATTAATGTCTGGGCAACAAACTTTCCATGTGAATTTGGTTCAAAGCAAAGAGTGTGGAAAATGACATTTTGCACAATGTTAGGTACAGTGGAGGATCTATTATGCTGTGGGGCAGTTTTGCTTCCAAATGCCACAAGGAACTTATTAGAGTATATTATGAACCAATGACTTATAGATACATTGGAAAATAAAATCTAGTGGACCCCACTAGGATCACTGGACATTTCAGATGGATTATGATCCAAAATATATCACCAGATCAACAAAGAAATGGTTCATCAGACTAACATAAACCATCTCACACAGATTTCTAATTAGCTATGAAGAGTGAGCAGGAGAGGAAAGAGTGTAATAAAGGACTCTGGATTGTATAACGTGGCTGTGCGTAGTGGAAAGACCAAAGGTCACATGTTCTCGAAGAAGATTTCCGTTTTGTTGTCAAAACAAAACAGAAATCTGTTTTAAATATCAGGGGTACCAACAATTGTGGTGGGTTTTAATATGGGTTATAAGGGCAGTTGCCCAGGGCAGCATTGCAGAGGGTGGCACCAGATTATAAATCTAACATCTAGTGCTGTGTCCAGGATTTATGTTAGAGCTTTTATGCATGTGTAGTCAAAGCGGGACGTTAGGGTCCGACAGACGGAGGGACTCGCCCAGGTTGCTATTGATGCAAGAGCCAGAACTGCCACAAAATAAAATGAGAGAGAATTATCTTACTCATGAAAGGAAATTGACTCAAATTAAACGCTGGTCTTTTATACTTTTCTTATGCTACTGAAACAGAAGAACATTTAATTTTAAGGCATATCCACCTTTTTTTATAATGGGTGCCAATAAATGTCTTAATTATCTGTCAACCGCAGAGTATTATTTAACACTTTAATATGTGTAATAGGAGTTTCCAGGCTGAACCTTTCAGATAGATAATTTCCTTCATTTGCATATACACTCCTACCACCTCTGTAATTAAAACTTACATTGGAAGCTAAAGATATTCTCTTAATCTAATTTATCACCAGATTAGACAGTAATAGATTCATAGTCATCCATGCAACATAACTCTATAACCCCCCCCCCCCCCCCCTTCTCTGTAAATTGGGATGGGGGGGCGGCTTTGCCCTCACAGGTCCGAGGCGGGCCTGTGGTCCACTGGCACCGCTTCCCCCTCTGGTACTTGTAGTGCCCACCGCTTCGCCGTGTGACAAGCAGACATGCGCAAAAAACTACACTTCCCCGAAGCTGTCACTGAGCGCTCCCGTCTCCCATTGGCTGGCTCGGTCCAGCCGCAGCCCCAGAGAATGAATGAAATTGAAATAGCTGCTACATTACATGTACAATACCGGGCTCTGCGGTGTTGCATTCTATCATACTATACCAAAATGGCCACAGCGGTGCAGAACCCCCTCAAATCGTAAGTACCGGGCATCTTGTGGGCTTTTGCGCCTTTTTCGCGTGTGTTTTGTGCATGCTGTCAGCGTCAACCTCGGCGCTTTTGGAAAAAATAAATAAATCACAGATAATTCTCAGCGTGATCATCAGCATGTCTATGTACGTACAATGCACACAGCAGACACCGGGATGATGTCAGGGGACGCGAGTGAGCAGAAAAGTTGCATTTTAAGGATCTCGTTTTTTGGGGATGGAAGTGTTTTGTATGTGCGCCCCGGTGCAGTTCATAAAACCATTCCCCTGATCCAACAACAGCGTGTGTGTGCGTGCGTGTGTGTGTGTGTGTGTGTGTGTGTGTGTGTGTGTGCAGGGATATGGAGGAATGCTGGAGGTAGGTTTGGGTGACCCGGCATGTCCCTTGCCAGTGTAACCAGCCAAGATCACGGTCAAAGTCAGGCTGTGGAGGCGGGCTGGCCGCAGTTCTGGATGCTTTTAAAGCAGCTTGAACTGAGCAGTGTTTCTAGACCAGGAGGAGGTAAACACAGCTGCTGATTTTAGGATGCAGCTTTACCTTCCGGACCCCTCGGAGATGGACAGGCGGGATAAATACGCCGGTCAGAGAGCTGCGCTCATCCTACGCGCGTTTAAGCCGCATTTACACCAACCTTGTCTGCATACAGCATCACGTTTGCTTCTTTATGGAGATCCGCTTTGCGCATCGGTTTTTAGTGGTTCTACTTCTTTTTTTTATTATTATGAAGATGATGGTGACGATGATGATGTTTATCTCAGAGCAATGCAGAGGTTGCCCGAATTATGGGCTCCCGGCCAAAAAGGTTAGCGGATGTGCACCTGTCAGTGGGCGCTAAGACTAATCCAGCCAAAAATATTCCACAATGGCTTCGACACGAGCCAACCGTGATGTGCTTGGAGCGCTGCAAGCCGCTGCAAGCCGCTGCAAGCCGCTCCGGCTTTAAGCAGTTTGAAACAAAGAAAAGTCTCGGGAAGCAGAGCTGTGTGCGGCAGCAGGGGACCAGACATCGGACGCATGTGCCGGTTCCGTAACTACCTGAGAGCAGATTGCACGTATGGGTCGTCGTTGTGCTTTTCACTCTGATCTGCAGACACGAGACATTTC
The DNA here is from genome assembly GCA_903067075.1 of Micropoecilia bifurca. Taxonomy (NCBI): domain Eukaryota; kingdom Metazoa; phylum Chordata; class Actinopteri; order Cyprinodontiformes; family Poeciliidae; genus Micropoecilia; species Micropoecilia bifurca. The sequence continues at coordinate 9,150 of CAEGAF010066652.1, read as the reverse complement.
GTGCGATCCAGCGCGCGGCCAGCCTACATGTGGCTGCTTTGAATATCACTTCACAGGAGGCAGGGAACCGGGGGGCCATGGTGCTGATTGGAGGGCTGCTCTGATTGGCTGTCAGGGTATTTTAGTGTTTTTTTTGGTTGATTGCTAGTGTAATTAAACACCAGCCAGTCCCCAGAAATAAAAATTCCCTCTTCAGTAGAATAATTTTAACTCCAGAATCTCCACCTGTAGAGATTCTGGCACATTTTGAATTTTTCTTTAAAAGCTATAATATAAGGAGACGAATGTATGAACAGCATTTTAAATATTTTTGTAGCCTTCCTGCCTGCCTTGAGCAGTGATAAATTATTCATATCAAGATCAAAGGCATCAAACTGGATGTGTAAAATTCACTCTTAAAGCAGGGTTTTAGAAATATTTTAAAACAAAGACACAATGGCTACACAATTCACATTTTAAAGTTTCCACTGCATCTTGTATTAGCAATTAGCTTAGCATTCCAAAAGCTGCAGTCTGTTTGTTTTGAATGGAGAATGTTTTTAATGATTATTTATCATTAAAAATTCCACAAAGAGCATTTTAGAATTTGATATAGACAGTTTTAAAACTCAAAGGACTAAAACAGGAACCGTGATTTCCTCTGTTCTTCCTCTCTGCGGAAAGTGTTGCTCTCTCTCGCTCTCTTGCAGCACGAATTAACTTTGTCTAGACATGTTTTAAACAAGTAGAGCTTCCTTTCAAAGAGCTTTTGACAGTTGTGGCTTACCTTGAGTGGCAAAATACAACTTAGAGTATTCTTTGAGTATTCTTCAGTCAACAGCCTAGTGCTCTAAAGTATGACATGTTTGGAAAAAGACCATAGTTTAGAGTTTATGACCAGCTGGTAGTCAGGGCCGATCAAACACAACATTGTCACTGTTCAGAAAACAAGATGATTTCTTTGGTGAAACGCCAAAGAAATGCCATATAGTGGTTTGTTTTGTAATATTGGGAATATAACTTTATGTTCAGGATGGCACTGAGGGGCAGGGGGCACAACCGGCTTAAACAAACAAAAGCTTAGCTGAACAAGTTGTTAATTTCTTATTTTTGCCAGTCAGCGGTGTGATGAGTTGTTGAAATGTATTCTTGCTGAGTTGCTGCTCTTGCAGAAGTTGGTGTTTGATTTACAATTGAGGCTGCAGAGAATCTTGATAGTAGAAATATTGCCTTCACCCAATATGTCCACTATCCACTATATTTTCTAAAAATGGGGTACAAAAGAGACTAAAGCTGATGCAAAAGTTAGTATCTGATTCAAGATAATTTTTTTAAGACTGAACTGCATTTAATCTGCTGCAGAAATTTATTTTACAATGAATGTATGCAATTTTGGACGCCATTACACAATTATTCCAGCAGTGTGAAAAGCACAATATGTCTGACATGCATTGAATTATTCTAGAGTAATTATAGGCACTTTAATTCAAATTCTCTATTGATTAAACCTTTAATCTACATGTAAAAATGAGATTCTTAGGTTTCTCTTAACATTGTCAAACATATGACTCAAGTTGTGTAACCCTTTTGTTCAGTCTCTATTTTTGAGGGTACAATATTGTTTGTGGGGTGGCAGAAAAAGGAGCTCACCCTGGGCATTATTTATGCCAGAACTAACACCAGCGTCATAAATAAAACTGTTTATGATAATCTTGCACCAGGATTTGGACATAAACGAGAAGGGAAAGGGGATGGGAAGTAGCACACGAAACATTTCGTCTTTTCCTCGGCCATCCTCGTCTAAGTCGTCTTTGGTCCGTGTTGCTCATCCAAGCAAAGCAGAAGTGTGGCCAGATTGCTCCCAGAGGCCCTCGGTGAGACCATGTCAGGGGATTAAATTGACTGATTTGCATGGAGTCAGAGGGGGAGCAGAGGTTGAGCAGAAAAGAAGGAGAATAGGGTTGGTTAAAAAAAAAGGTGCACAGGGAATGCAGAGCAAATGCCAGACTGAGGGCCAGTGACTAATGAACAACAGCGCACTTTCAAATGGTGGTCCTGTATTGATTTTTAAGTGCTTTAAGTTAGACAAAGGAGGTAAAAACGAGGCAGAAAACAAGGCAGCACAAGCTGTCAGCCAGTATCAGCTCTGCAGAGATGTTAGATCACTGAATCAGTGTGGGCTCTGTGAAACTGCAAAGCTGAATGTATGTATTAGACAACTCAGCCGCAGCGATCGAAGCTCCTTTTAACATCTCCTTGGCTATATAAATGCCATCGTTACCCAGTATGGCTTTAAGTACGTTCCAGTTACAACACTGAAATGGGCTTTTAAACAAGCCCTTTTAATTAGCACGTCCCCAAACAAACTTGCTACAAGAGGCTCACAAATTAGAGGCCTATCCTGCTAAAAATGGGCCAAACAACCAGCGAGATTGGGTTCAAAGTCAGCTCTAATAGGGTGGCTGGCTGCGAGCCTGGGGCGGAAACAATGCCTGTTCTGTCCCTAAATTTCTTTAAAGATTGTTCAGGCTCAGGAATAAATTCACTGATAAAATGTCTTATTGATGCCAAATAAACAGGTCTTGCAGTGTACAGAACAACATGGTCTCTAGTCAGAGCCACAACCTCACCATGTCTAAGCTGCTTTAGTACATCAGCTATGTAAAGTAGTTCAATTGTACCACAAAAATATTAAAATCGATGTCTTCCCCTTCCAAATAGTGCATGCATATTGGGAATCCACCACATTCTGCTCCATCAAGATGAGCTTTGTTACGTCTGCCATGATGTCAACGTCTCATTTAATTGTATTTATTTCACATTCAAGGCTCAACTAGAGACATTTGAATGAGTTTCCGTATTTGGTGAGATAAATAAAGTGTCAGTCACAATGTAAGTCAAGCTTTAGTTTCTCTTACATTTTCAACTGACATGCTGAGCTGGGAGCTTCTTCATAAGTCTAGATGCGTTACTGTTGTGCGAGATTGAGCATTGCTTTTATTGTGTCCTTACTGCAACAGCCATCTGTCCATCCGTCTGTCCATCCATCCATCCATCCATCCATCCATCCATCCATCCATCCATCCATCCATCCATCCATCCATCCATCCATCCATTTTCTATACACCCTTGTCCATAGAGCGGTCAAGAGGGGTGCTGGTGCCTGTCTCCCGCCAGACATTTCGGGCGAGAGGAGGGGTCACCCTGGACAGGCCTTACTGCAGCATTTGAATTGAAAATATGTCTCTTCTGCAGCAGTGGTGGACATAAACAGCGCGTGTGGGAGCTGCAGCTATCGTGAAATGTTTCAACTTGCCAAAACAAATTTATGGCAGCCTGACTGGCTAGTTTTCAAGCTGCACGCCACAGACTCAGTGTGTAGTCAGGCGTTATTTTGCATCATGGCTTCCAACACTGCTGAAATGAAAGGCAGATACATGATGGTCTGACAGGGATGTGAAGTTCCTAAATATCAATTATAAAGCAATTTAAAATTACTGCCCACTCTATCAAGTCTGTATTGAAAAGCTGCATATTAGACAAGACGTCAGACCAAATGAGTAAGTCAATAATTGTGTCTCCGTAGTTTGTTTGATGGCATATTTCTTTAACAAGCCATGATTGATGTAATGCTCAAACAGAGCATAATCTCTCATGGTCAATATGATTGTACTACTGATGTGTGAAACTGTAGAGAGGGGGAGTGGTTCTTTCTTCCATTCTCTGATTTGGACCTTTGCAGTTTTGGTCATGTTGTACATTACGTCCTCACATACAAAATGGAGCCATCTGGTTTAGAAAGTTTTGTACCGGGTAAAGTTAGCATTGGGCAGTTTGTGATTTCTAGTCATTTTTGACTACAGTTTATTGTGGTGAAACATGGTTCCGGCACAAATTATTCACTTTTATTTGAGGAGTGATCTGAATCTGTCACAATTCAAAAGAATCACCTTGACCAAATAAACTAAAACCAAACCTTTGGGAAGTTTAAAAAACACACACACCCACACGCACACACACACACACACACACACGCACACACATAAGTAGGTGGAATAATTGACATTTGATTTTTTTTCCCACATGTTTCATGAAAATTCTGGACTTCAAGGAAAAATCAACATACACTGTAGTTTAAGTAGATGGGTATTAAATAGCTTATTTACAGGCATAAAATGAACAAATCAGTGTGGAAAGGCCATGATCCGCTAATAGTTAACCACTGATGATGCTAAAGTTATCATCTGTTCTTGAGTGTTTTGTCGTATTAAACAAAAGCTTTATTTACCTCTTGTTCAACAGGCTCTTTCTAAACACAGCTCGAGCTTCATAAAACCCAAGTCCTTTTTACAAAAACTCAACAAGGAGTAATTTTGTTGCTTTTTAGACAAACATGAAAGCTGAAGATAACATGTGGACTTCTCTAACCTGGTGATTTCTGTACTCTGTTTGCATGATTTCAGTGGCGGTGGAAGATGGGTTTCACTGGAGGAGGGCCTCCCAAATCAGTCTGTGCTTAGGGTCCTAAACAATCTTGGGCCGGGTCTGTCAGCGGCTGACGACTGGATCCACTGAGCATTTCTCTACCAGTCTGTCGCTCGGCTGGATTAGAGAAACGTTTAATCTCTCTTTCTTTTTCCCTCTGCTTCTCTCTCCATCCCATTTCCTCTCTTCCTCACATCAACGTTGCTGCCCTATCTGCATTTTTACCTCCCTTCTTCCTCATCACTTGTTTTCCTTTTGTTCAGCCACTTCCTTTCCCCTCCTCTCTACCTCCTTCTTTGGCTCAAATCATTAAACCCCCACCTCTTCCAAATCACTCCTCCCCATCCTGGATCAATGTCTGTGTTGATATTCAGCAGAAACTATAACTGAGGACAGTTTATATCCATTTTTTTTAGATCCCTGTAATTCCTTTTAGATAGCTTATACTTAAGAGCTTTTTAGGGGGATTTAGACTCAAATCTATTGACAGGAAAGGTTTATAGTCTACTGTTACCAAATTATATAATGTTTCACATTCTGAGATGGGATATAAATATCCCGTCTCAATATATTGGGATTAGAAAACGACTAAAATCTTTAAAAATGGAACAAAGCGCAATTAAATTCATTTCTGCGGCTTCACGGCAGCCAGAACTCAGAACGTGGGGATGTGTGGTGTCTCTCGGCGATATTACTTCTTTGTGCTGGTTAGAAGGGGCAGATGCAGATAAGCGCGTGCTGCTGTATTGGAGGCAGTTGCAGCAGGGTCTATATAATATTACTTGTGCCCTGCCTGACTGAGCCCAGCTAAATGAGTTCCATGTAATAACCGGCTCTGTGTGCAAACAGCCCAGTGTGATGGCTCAGGCCACAGCCTGCCAGTTCTAGAGCTTTCTTTCCCCTTCCCAGTCTCACCATCTCATTCCCTCACTCGCTCATTTCTACTCTGCCTCCGGTACACACGGTACACACACACACTGTTGCACTCATTTCTCCTCTCTGAGTTTTCTTTTTCTGTAATCTTATAGGAGTGAGCCTGAGGTCTGATGTTTTTAAGAGGGTTACTTTTTCCGAGTTTCTCCTTTCATCATCTCCATTTCTTAGACTTTCTATATGTTGTAGTTGCCCTTTTTTTTAGGAAGGTAAGAGCGAAAGAAGCTGAGAGAGGGAAAAAGAGTGAAGCATAGATAAGTATTTATAGCACTATGACCTATTTCTCCAGTGCTACCTAACTGACTGTCAGTCAGCTCCACTGCTTGGGGACCTGCTTTCCAGCCAGCAAATTTAGGAAAATTTAGCATGAATGTTAGTGTAAATCTGAAGAGGAGTGTGTGGTGGGAAAAGATGGGGATAGCTCAAACCAGATCTATTTTGTTCTCAGTCTGCAGCACCAAACAGTTTTTTGATTCATTCCTAGAGAATTGGGTCCGATCCAGTTAAATGCCATCACTAGACCTGATACTGACGTTATTTCTGGATCAGCGTGGCTGTTGCTGCATGGCGCTGTGTTGCTGTAGGTCATATTTTAGCTCATTTATTTTGGATTATTATTCTTGTTTAAGCTTACACCAAAAGATGAATTAAAACTAAACATTTTCCAAGTGAGCATTAGACCCAATTTCAATATCTAATCTATACATAAGACATGAGTCAATAACAGATTTAGTCATAGTTGATTAAAACCTATTAACTTATGCCAGGTTCTGACCAAGCCAAAGCCTCTGGTCTAAAAGTGGTCTAAACTTAGAATTTAAATTAAAAATTCATAGGCTTCTCAAAAAGACAGAGAAAAATGCAAAAAATGTCAGAAAGCATGAAGCACGCTATTTAGTGTACAGTGTTGTGAAACAATCCAACTGCACTATGAAATGCTTCCATGATATCGTCAGAGTCCATGTTCATGCTTGTTGGGGTTGTGCATGAAGAATTGTGATTTTCAAGCAGAATACACCACACACCACCGTGGAAAGGTTGTTTGTAACAGCGAGGCTCTGACAGAATGTAGCCACGGCAGAAAAGGGGAACAGAGTTTCAAAAAAATAACTGCTAACAATACACCTATGCCCTGGATTTATTTATCATTTGTTCTAGAGTATCTATCTTGACACATAGCTTTGTTACAAAAACACAGGCAGCAATAGCTGAAGGGTAATGAGTTTAAAGATGGCTTCTGTTCCTTCTATTTAACAATTTTTTGGGCACTAGGCTAAAATCAGTCCACATTTAGACTTCTAATAACGCCACAAAACGACTTTATTTACTTTTGGTAAACTAAAATATAAAGAACATGACTTATCAACTACTTTGCTCTACAGTCTTTGTTTCCTCCCCTGGAAATACTCTTCCAAATTTTCAGGATGTTTGATCCAAACGCAGTTGCAGTAATCTAAGAAGCACAGAAATGAGCTTCCCATTGGGTATAAACCTTTGAGGAAATCTTTAAAAAGTCTGAGCTTGAGCTGCATTTGATTGTCTCTAGTGACCGAAGCTGACATGGATGATCCTAAACATTTTTAAAATCTAAATTGACATGATCAAATCTTCATTTTGTTTGTTATAACTCAAAAAAGGGAGAACTTTAGAATCACCATGGAGAAGAATAAAAATATGATTATATGGTTGAGTTAAACCTGTACTGGAATAATCTTCCGAAGTTTTAAATTTCTTAAAACAAAGTTTATTATTTGCAAAATCTTTTTTACATGTGAAAATCAGAGGATGGTGGCAATACTTTACCATATTTCTACTTGAGTAAAAGTAGTGATAGAGCAGGTTAAAGTACTTGCAGTGACAGAAAATATAATATTTACTGTACAATTACAAGTACAAGTAAAAAGTGTAGTGAAGTAAAACCAGTCTTAAAATTAAAATTTTTCTGATGAGTTAATGTAACTGAGTAAATCTAACTACTCCCTGCTTTGGTGAAAAACAAAGATACAGATTTTATTTTTTTTTGAGGTCTTGTTTTCATGAATCCAACATCAAGGATTATCTAATCTAGTCAGTTTGCTGCTCCTCCATGTCGACATGCAGCGACATGGAGGAGCAGCGAGGTGCTTCAGCACAAACAGGAAGGTTAACTGGATTACAGGAAGCTGGTTTGTCTGATCTGTTTGAGGTTTCAGACTCGATCTCACACGGAATAAGTGGAGCCTGGAAATGTTGGCGGTCTGCCTATAAGACTGGGTCAAAATGCAGGAAATGCTTAAAATCTTATTTCTGTTAGCATCTCACATGCACACCTGGTGTATCGTTACTTCATTTGCTGGATTTAACACCTTTAACAGACTGTCACATCAGCATGTTTCTCCAAAAAGAGTTTACAGTGACAGCTTTTTAAAAAACTGCCATCACATTGTGAGGTCCGTATTGCTCCTACCCCCGTCCCCTCCAGCAGTCTGTAGATCGGGTTGAGCAGCTCCGCAGCTTACAATAATTGAAGTATGGAAAAGGAAGTGTACCTCTGAAGCTTTTTATGCAATCATCACTCTTGTAAATATAAGTGCAACTGAAGTCAAGGGCAAAATTGCAACGATTTAACTGACGGTGCCTGTGAGGTTTATTCATACTAGCTTAAGGCAGGGGTGAATTACTGGTATCGAGATATACCACAAATTTTAAAAGTTACAGTTTCAAAACTGCCTGAAATGTTTGAAAGCTTAAATACTTTTTAATGAGATGCCAGAGAAAAAGCTGGGAGTATGTAGAGGTTTCTCAATCTGTATGGCGCAGAGACTAAGCCTGCTCTCCACAAAAGTGTTGCTGTGCACTGCCGATTAGCTGGTTTAATAAACAGTTCTTCGCAAATAATAACAGCTAAATTGATAATATCCTGCTCAATAAAACACTTGTCCTTCAAGGGTTATATTAAATGTTTTTGCTGTTGTATTTTGGCCTTTTAACACTGAAATGATTGGTCCATTATAGATAAATTGAAATGTATTTCTTTAGTTTGGGGGAAATGTGAAAGGTCCTCTGAACTCTGGAGTGGGTCTTGATTTGCTTGCAAGTGAACCCTGGGGCAGTTTGCAGAATCGGGTGGAAATGCAAATCCACATAGAGCCAAGGATAGGAGGTAAAACCACTTCATGCATCTCGTGCAGAGAAACATTGACACGGCTTACACTTCACTTCAGCGCCTCTGCATGGCATTCTTTCTGTTGTTTGGGTCACTTTTTAAAAGTTCAGCCTGAAAATGAACCAAATCAAGATGTAAAATTTTCCCACATATTATTTCATGTTATTTCTTTAGTACATAACGAATAATTATCAGTTCAAAATAAAAGCATGTAGCTTGTTGTTAGTTTTAAATGTGTAAATGCTGAAAATCTGTAAATTTTTATACTCAATACTCATACCAACTGGCATACCAAAATCTACGCTGAATGATAAAAAGTGTGTAGAATTAAAAATTCTATATTTAAATGTAAATATGTGACTCTAGTTGCTCTATAAAAGTGGAGCATCTCTATTTCCTCTGTGCTTTTTTTGGGTCCATGTGAGGAGTTTATGAGGGTGGAGTCCAAAAAAAAAGGCAGATTTTCTCTGCAGTGCTTTAATAGGGATGCAGACTGAGGTGAAGAGGTGGGGGTGGGTTTTGGTAGGGTACCACACACACACACACACACACACACACACACACACACACACACACACACACACACACACACACACACACACACACAC